>CM066987.1:119201836-119456836 GCA_033977485.1 Hydrangea macrophylla | reverse complement strand
TATTTATTAAAAAAATGAAAAAAAAAATGTAATGAAAAGAAGAAAAAGCGAGAATATGAAAGGATGAAAGTTGGTTGGAGATGTGAAAAGAACGGAATAAGAATAAAATGAGATGATAAGCTCCATCAAACGCTAAGACACGCAATCTTTCTTTCTTATCATCTTTATCCACTACATAAAAGCCCAAAACTCAAAAGTCTTAATGATTCTTAATGACTTGGTTTGAACATGAACGTGCGAATTGAGTCATCCACGGTAGTTTGCTCCTCTAGTATGTGGTATCCTATTCATGAGACTATACCCTCCAAATGTGCGTCCTTTATTGAGTCAAATATGAAAGCATTAGTATCCAGAAATTCACTCCTATCAAGCTTTCATATCATGTGCGATCATTTCTAAGCAAGTTTTTTAGAGACGTTCATTTATGAGTGTAAACCCATGTGAGATTGAGTGGAAACTACGAGTTCTAAAAGTACAGTAGTCCTAAATAACTCTAAATAAGGTTTGACACATAGTTGTTAACTTCACACACACACACGGATACATGATTGTGATACATATGTTATATTCATCTTGGTGACATGAGGAGCATGTGATTTTCTTTCATGGATTGTTTGAGGTTAACATTTCTTTGTAGAGCAAATATAATAGTTGAGTGGGAGGGAGTGTTTTAAAAGTTTTTCTATATCTTTTTGAGATTAAATTTGAGAATTTTGTGGGTATATTCACTGAAAACCCTCACGAGACAACACTTGTCCACTAGGGGGAATCTAGGGGTTTAACGGCTTGTTGCATTCGGTAAATGCAACAGCGATTCCTGCGAAAGTGAGTTAGGTAGTATCTCTTTCTTTTTAGATTAGTCTACTTTAGTTTATTTTGTCTACTTTAGTCATTGTAGTAGTAGTTTAGCTTATTTTTATTTTTGCTTTATCGCTAGGGACTAGCAATAAGCTAGTTGGGGGTTGTGACAAGCAGGGGTATTTGTAAAATACAACCGCGCTAAAAGAAGAAAATACATCAACTTTGTTTACAACTCCCTAGTATATCTGCAATTTGTATTACAATGCCAGTTTTTATACAATATGACTAATCTTTGATAAGTTGTGCTATTTTAAGCTGTTATTCGTGCAGATTACTGTTTTGCTGGGTGCAGGAATCAATAACAGTATAAAAGGAAAGCTAGATTGTAAGAAAGGTAATTTAAAGATGAAAAGTGAAGTTCGAGCGATCGAAGACCCCTCAAACGATAGAGATTTTGATTGATCGAATATTGTTCAAGTGCTCGAGAATTCTAGAAGTTCAATCAATCGAGTACTGTTCGATCGATCGAACATGGTTTTTATCAGAACTTATGCGCGTAGCAGAATAGTTGTAATCAACCCTAGCATTAGGTTTTAGTATAAATACTCATTATGTATACGTCCATAAGGACGCCCAACTTTGTTTTGATCAGTTTGAGAGAGAGAAATAGAGAGTTTATACGTTTTTGTAGGTTTTCTCAAGGATTATTGTTATTTTGGTTGGGTTTCTCATCAAGTAATCACAGTTTGTTCGTTCCAGGTTCTGTTACATTAGTTTATTTATATTCTGCTTTGTTATTCTCGTAGTATAATCGGTTAGGAACATAGACTTGCATGCTAGATATTGTTAAACCGATAGTTTTTGTAGTTTTCATTTGTAAATCACAACCAAACGCATCTTTAATGGACTTTCACGTTAAAAATAGATCTGTGACACTCCACACCATGTCTGAGTAGTCCTAGGGTTGGGAGATCACGATGAAACAGTGATCTCCAGCCTCTGCCATGCATCAATATAGAACCTGTGTTCGATCGATCGAAGTTAGTTCGATCGATCGAACCCTGGACATAGTTAAGCGATCGAAGACATTTCGATCGTTCGAAAGATGAGGATTCTTGATCGATCGAAAGCGTGTCGATCGATCGAGCAGTCAAATTCTTGAGAAGATCCCCTATAGTATTCCTAGACTTTCTTCTTTAGAGATTTGTTATCAAACTGTCCCCAAATGCTCAGTTTGTCAAAGCAGTCTCTGAACTTAAGGCCTTAAAGCATTTCCCTCAATATATTTTGCAAACCACCTTCAATGCTAACACCATTGTAGGTGCGAGTCTTAACTATTGTTTTAAACCTCTTTCATGTGTTTCAAATTAACTGTAATGATATAGTCCCAGTCATGAAAGGACTATTAATTCTTTATTTTTAAAGAAATACGGAATACTATAGAGAGATGAACTCTGTTGAACATTCATGAAAGTTGCATGGTAGATGGCTAGGTCACTGCGGATTCGTGTGATACCAACACTCCCCTTTTATTAAGTAAAGACCCGTTTTAAATATCACTCTATTTAATTAGTCAATCATTAGTTTAATTTAATTGCTTTAGTAGTAGTTACTTTGTGGAACTTTGTGTTCTACACTCTTTCTTGAATATTGAATTTTATTTTCCTTTTTTGAGTTTAATCTAGGTATTTAGTTTTCAACCTTCCCTGTGGGATCGACCTGGTCTTAACCAGATTACTACTTGCACGATCACCTACACTTGGGTGTTGCATAAGAGCACACAAATAATTCTCGTGTCAATGTGCTTGATATTATATATATATATATATACGTGGCTTTGTTTCTTATCACATCATGTTTTACAGGTCTCTGTTTCTTACACTTCATTAGTCTGATTCTGGTCATGATTAGGGTCCAAGTCTTTAGACTAATCAGGAGCAATTTGTACTCCTTGTGTGTTTTCTATCTTTCTCCAATTGTGTACTTGACCATCTAGGTTCCTTACATGGTAGGCTCCCCCTTTTAGTACTTCATGAACATCATAGGGTCCTTCCCAGCTAGGGGACCATTTGCCCAGTCTATGGTCTTTGAGCCCAAGTGGAAAAAATGTATTTCATGACTAGCTCCCCAATAGAGAAAGATTTGGCCCTCACCTTTTTATTGTAGGCCTTTTCAGCTCTGCGTTTTTGCAGCCTAAGGTGGTGTAAAGCCATCAACCTAATCTCATCCAGGCTTTCTAGTTCCGTTAGTACGGCTTGATTGTAATCATCAATTGCCATGTCATTCTTTCTAGCATCCCTTAACGATCTCACTATTAATTCTAGTGGTAGGACTACATCATTCCTGTAAGTCAACGCGAACGGCGTGGTTCTTGTGCTTGACCTCTTTGCAATCCTATATGCCCATAGGACTTCAGATAGTAATTCATGCCAAACTCTAGTGTTATTATCAACCATATTTTGAATATTTAACTTAATAATTTTATTGGTTGATTCTACTGGCCCATTGGCTTGAGCATATACGGCGTTGAATATAGGATAGTAAAGCCATATTCAAATGCAAATTCAAACATATCATCCCCAGTGAATGGTATGCCTTGGTCAGCCATAATGGTTTGTGGTAATCCAAATCTATGAATAAAACTTTCTTTAATACACTTGATTGCCTCATTCTGGCTAACTGATTTAAGTGGCACAGGTTCCACCCATTTAGTGAAATAGTTAGTAGCCACTAAAATGTAGGCATGATTTTTTTTATAAGGGTGGGCTAATTTTACCAATAATATCCATTGCCCATCTCCGAAATGGCCATGGTTTGATAATTTATTGGAAACTGATTGCGGGCATATGTTGAATTGGCCCATGTCTCTGACATACCTGGCATCCTTTAGCAAAAATAATACAATCTTTAAGGATTGTTGGCCAGTAATAACCATATCTCCTTATTAACCACCTCATGTTTGTCTCAGCCTAATGAGCACCATATAACCCACTATGCACTTGCTTCATCATTTTAAGGCTTTTAGCTTGATAGGACATTGCAATACTGATTCATTTGTTGCTTTTCTAAACAACTCGCCATCAGCCAGGAAGTAATGCATTGCCTTTCTCCTGATGTTGATGTCTATGTTTGCATTAGGGTTTTCCAAGAATTTAATGATTGGGTCCCTCCAATCATGTTCATCAATCTGAAGGGGTATTACACAAACAGTGTTATCCTCCTCTAAGACTGAAGACTTAGACACCTTTTCAACTGCAATCATTCTCCAAAAGACATCGGGGGGAATTCTAAGTCCAGGGGCAATTTGGGCCAATTAATTAGCCTCTTCATTTTCTTCCCTAGGCACATACTTTAATGCAGACTTGGAGAAGTTATCAATTAGCCTCATAGCAACTGCATGATACTTTTCCAAAATGTCATTATGCATCTAATTATATTTTTCCCCTAATTAATTGACCACTAACTGTGAATCGCTAATTAATTTCATAGTCATGGCATTCATCTCTAACAACCAATGATCAAAACCTCATACTCAGCCTAATTATTAGAACACTTAAAAATCAAGTTTGAAAGAAAACTGTGTCTTTTTTTCCAGATGGGGAGGTGAGAATGATTCCTACACCTGCTAAATCTTCCATGCTAGACCCATAAAAAAAGTACCCAAGGAGTAATAGTTACGTATTCAATCTTTTATGACTTTAGGACTTATATCTAAATAGGGACGATCAACCAAGAAGTCATCTAGGATTTGTCCTTTGTAGCCTTCTAAGGGACATATTGCAGGTTGAATTCCAAAAGAGTTAAAGACCATTTTGCCACTTTTTTTTAGTGATAATTGGTCTTGACAACTTATATTTAATGACATCAGTTTGACACATGACTTCCGCTGTGATGGGTAACATGTAATATCTTAACTTAATGCAAGAGAAGAACAAAGTCAAACATAACTTCTCAATTGATGTATATCTCTGTTCTACACCAGTCAGCATATGGCTTAAATAATAAATCGCTTGTTCTACATTTATATCATTGTTCTGAATTAACACACTTCCAATTGAATCATTGGAGGTTGATACATACAACCTTAAGGGTTTTTTTGGCTTCTGAGAGACTAAGACAGGTGGCTTGGCAAGATATCCCTTGATTTGCTCGAAAGCTAGGTGGTGTTCCTGCCTCCACACAAACTCCTCTTCATTTTTCAATTTCAACAATGGATAGAAAACTTTAGTTTTGCCTACACAATTAGAGATAAATTGACGCAAAAAGTTAATTTGGCCAAGCAATCTCTGTAATTGCTTCTTGTTAGCTGGTGGTTTGGATTCTATAATGACTTTGGCCTTATTTTTATCAACCTCAATCCCCCTCTGATGTACCAGAAATCCAAGAAAATTTCCAGCTGAGACACCAAATTTATATTTTAATGAATTCATTTTAAGTTGATGGCATCTCATCCTTCAAAGCTTTTTGTTAAAGATCTTAGATAGTCATCAAAGGTTGATTTCACTACCACGTCATCAATATAGACTTCCATCCACTTTTCAATCGTGTCATGAAATATGGCATTCATAGCACGTTGTTAAGTTGCTCCAACATTCTTTAACCTGAATGGCATTACAATCCACTCAAATGTCCCTATTGTCCCCGGACATTAAAAAGCTGTCTTTGCCATATCTCTTCAGCTCTAAAAGTATGATAATAGCGAGAGTGTCCATCCATAAAGCTAAGAATCTCATGCCCAGATGTTGAATCAATTAACTGCCAGCAATAGGCATTGGATACTCATCTTTAGGAGTAGCCTTATTAAGATTGTTAGCCCCAAGGGTTTTACCTTAAGTAATTTTGATGATTAACAAACTATAAAGTTGAGTACTTATGATTATCTTTAGCGTATTGTCCAAATAGAGATTTATAATCATGATAGATATTCTATTGAAGCCTCTTTGAAGATTCGTTTTACTTGCATTGTTCTTATAGGATCCTTTGTAAAGTTAGATTGTTTCTCTAAGATAAGGGCTTAAACCTTTGACAAATCTTTCAAAATAGAAAAATTGTCCCTTACTGGAAAAATAGTCGAGTGGATCATTTTCCCAGTCAACTGGGTGCTTCAAAGTTCAGTCGACCAACGGTAAAAATAGTCGACTATTTCTTGTTTTGAAAAGATAATTTCTACCTTAAAGGTTTTAGTTGACTGATCCATATTCAGTCGACTATTTTAATGTCGCATTTCAAAAAATTTGAAACGCAGTCGACTGGATAGAGTTCTCAGTCGACTGAATTACTGCGCAAAAAATTTAAAACGCAGTCGACTGGATAGAGTTCTCAGTCGACTATTTTAATGTTTGTAACGGCTCTTTTTCTAGGGTTTTGACTAAGCATTAAATGCTCCCAACTACCTCAAATGTTCTGATTTTCAAAAGAGGGTATATATACATATTTGAAATTGGTTGTTGGGCACTCAATTACAAACTCATTGCAATCAAAGATTCAAGTCCTAGTTTGTGAGATTCAATCTACTTGCTCTAGATTTCTTTGTAATTCCTTGAGAGCTATTAATTGTGTTCATATACTTTACAAGAGAACTTTTTAGTTATAATCAAACATTCTATCATCCTTGAAGTTGTAAAGAAGGGTTGGTATAACCCTTGCTCCAAGTGAAGGGTTTCTTCATTGGAGGAGTAAAGAAGTTCAAGAAGAACTTATGAGAGAGGTTTGACCTTCACCCAAAGAAGGTTGTTTAGTGGAATCCTCAGGAGGTGTTCTTGAGGGTTGGACGTACGCCGCGAATTGTAGATTGTCGAACTACTTGAAAACTCAGTTTGCAAGTGGCTCATTCTCTCTCATTTATTTTCTATTTTAATATTAGTTATTGTGTTTGCTGAACTTTTAATTTGTCATTAGTCTTTAGTAATCTTATTCACCCCCTCTAAGGATTACTTTTGGGCCAACAAAGATCCCTAAAGTCAATGGATATTCATAATTTTCTATTCGTTTTCAAAACTAGAACAATATTTGAAACCCATTCAACATACCTGGCTGTATAGATGAACCCAGCCTTCAGAAGTTGTTCCACTTCTTCCTTGACTTTTAGGATGATATCAGTTGCCATTCGTCTTGGGAGTTGCTTGTAAGGCTTATACCCTGGCTTTATCGGGAGTTGAGGTTCCACCAAGCTTCTATCCAAACCAGGCATCTCATGGTAGTCTCAAGCAAAACAATCTTGGTATTGACGCAGTAAGCTAACCAAACGCATTTTAAAATCTATTGGGAGAAGTTGACTTATGAATGTAATCCTCCTGGGACTGTCTGTCCCCCTTAAGTTGACTTTTTCCAAAGGATTGTGGACTTCGTCCTTACGATCATCTAGCTTAGTAGTCCTAGTGGCAATTCAGACATTTGGGTTTGATCCGGCTCAGCCTGATCAGCTTCTTCTGTTACGCAATCTACCAAGCAAGTTGCCCTCTGAACATTGAACTGAATATCATCCTGAATTTGATGCAGGATGTCGAGACAAACTTTAAGATGGTTGTCTTCTATTAAACATCATTGTTTGATTCAGCATATTCATGGCTACCTCCGCTTGCCGTAGGAGCGATCCCTTTAAGACGGCCATTTTTATCAATTCCCCAAAACCTAAAAGGAGCAACGTCAACATCATTAAATTTTTCCCCAGCCACATGAGATTCTACCAAAAATGGTTTTTTATCAACCTTAATGATTTTTGGTTCATCTTCTTCTTCGTTCTAGAAAATCAAACACTGATGCAAAGTAGATGGCATACACCATGATGTGTGAATCCAATCTTTACCCATTAGAGCATTGTAGTGGGAAGTGGTATTGACCACAAAGAATGCCATTAAGGCAGTTCTACTCCCAATAGACACAGTGATGGAAAGTACTCCCTTTGGTTGGACTGATGCTCCAGAAAAACCCACTATTGCCACACTAGCATCAATAAGATCATCATTAGTTTTCTGCAACTTTTTAAGCATATGTGAAGGTGACAAATTAACAGAAGCCCTGTTATCCACTAGGAGTTTGGACACTGGGACACCATTAAAATTAACCTTGACATATAATGGCCATAAGTGTCTAGCCATCCCTGCATTTGGCTTATCAAACACAATAGCCATCTTCTGCTTTGAGTCTGAAATTGGTATGTTTTGGATTACTAGCTCAAGTCATTGTGCCTCTTCAGTGATGAGCACCACATATGGGTTCTGACTCATCATTGACATCTCCTTCAAGCCATCAAGCTATCATTCTTGTGTCGCCAAAGCATATGGCATTGTATATACCATGTTGTCATAGAGATAAAGCAATGATTTTCCTAACCGGAATATATCGTTGTCGGAGAGGCTACCTGAATTGTCATTTTCTGACCGTTCTGAATTTACTAAATTTACTAGGTATTCATCATCAGCCTGGACTTGGCCATCGATAGGATCTGTATCATCCTGTACCATCACCCCAAATTCTGATATATTAAGATTTTCTTGGTCTATGGACTAGTGATCAGCATCGTCTAAATTCTCTTGACCCCCTTGCTCATCAAATTCTGACAACTCATTACCTACCTTTGTGGTGGCTGCATTTTTATTGTCATCATCCTGACTTTCAGACTTCACTTCAACTTTCCATACCCACTGATTTGATCTGCCTTCAAACCTTCTAACAAATAGCTATTTCTTCTTCTGGGTAACCTACTTACACAGCATACGTCATTTTTTTACTTTGAGTCAAAAAGGCTAGATCATAGTCCTAAAGAAATTTAGGATGCTGAACATATATCAAGCGTCCATCTTATGGTACAAGAGGGAGTACCATCTTTAGCTTAGTGTTCAGATAAGGTGCAAGTTCTGACCTTCTTTTCTGACCTTGGCTAGCTGGACCTTTAAACTTGGTCAGTTTGTTGGGATTCTTGGCAAGACCAGGCTTCTTATACTTGTCCTATCACACCCTGGAATAGCAAAAATAGAGAAAAATCAATTTCTTTTTTGGGTCCATATGGAATGACTGGTGAAGTCACTCAATTGTCCACACCATGCAGTTCTAACTAAATATTAAACACATGAACAGTAATATAAACCAGATCGAATATATGACAAATATCCTAGCTGTTACAACATCAGAGTATGGAATGTAAATACAGAAGTCTAAGGTAACATATGCCCAGTTAAAACATAATAAAGTCGGCAGTGAAACATGAACTAATATCTATCCTCATATCTTCAGCTGGCGTAGACGTAGACGTCAGCGTAATAGTCTCCTCTAGCTAGAGGTGTCAATTGGGTCGGGTTGGCCCGGCCCGCCTTTTTTGGGCCAAAAGCCCGGCCCGGCCCAACCCGAAGCCCGACCCTCTTCACCGGTCCGGGGCGGACACTACCTATGATGCCACGGCCCGGCTCGCTCTCTAGTCTGAAGCCTGGCCCGGCTCGGCCCGCTAGCCCACCAGCCCGGCCCGAAAGCCCGACATTTTTACACTAAATATGCCTAAGCCCGCCCCCTAGCCCAAAGCCCGGCCCTAGTAGGCCCAAGCCACCGGTCCGGGGCGGACACCCCCCTCCCCTCCCAAGCCCGGCCCGGTATTAGGTGAAGCCCGGCCCGGCCCGACCCAAAAGCCCAGTTGAGCCCGCTTTGACCGAGCCCGGCCCGGCCCAAGTCAGTTCGATCGATCGAGGGATGAAGAAGTTTGATCGATCGAAAGCGCGTCGATCGATCGAACCTTCTGATTCTTGAGGACATTCTATGTAGTATTCCTAGACTTTGTGCTTTACTGATTTGTTATCAAATTGTCCCCAAACGCTCAGTTTGTCAAAACAGTCTGTAAACTTAAAGCCTTGAGGCATTTTTCTTCAATGAACTTTGCAAACCACCCTCAATGCTAACACCATTGGAGGTGCGAGTCTTAACTATTGTTTTAACCTGCTTTTATGTATTTCAAACTTAATTGTGATGACATAGTCCCGGTCATGAAAGGACTATGGATTCTTTATCCTGAGAGAAATACGGAATACTGTAGAAGATGTACTCCATTGAGCTTCAACGTAACTGCATGGTATATGGCTAGGTCGCGGTGGATTCATGTAATCCCAACATTCCCTTTTATTAATAAAAACACGTTTTAAATCATTGCTTTAATTAATTAGTTAGTAATTAGTTTAATCTAGTTTTATTGCTTTATCTTTAGTAATTGATAAACTGTGGAACTTTGTGTTCTACACTCCTTTAGAATTTTGATTTTTCCTTTCTTGTTTGAGATTAATCTAGGTAATTAGTTTAACACCTTCCCTGTGGGATCGACCTGGACTTCCAGTACTATATTACTTGCACGATTACCTACACTTGGGTATAGCACACAAGCGCACACAGAAAATTCTCGTGCCAAGTTTTTGGCGCCTTTGCCGGGGAGGGTAACAAGCTAACGCTTAGTTTACCTCGATCCATCTTTATCTTTTTCTATTTTCTTTTTCTTTTATCCTCCAAAAAAAACTACTTAGGGTCTTTCCCTTTATGTCCGATAATTCCATCGAAGGAATTTACGGAAACCCATTCTATTCATCCAATTCATCTAGTTCTATCAACCCCATAGTTACACATATTGATTCAATGGCTGATAATCAAAGTGAAAACGGTGATAATGCGGTTATACCAATTGACGATTCACTTCGTCCTTTGTGCGATCTCATGACACCTGAACATGCGCCTACACCTTCTTGTATTCTCATTCCACCCCATGTAGGCGAATTTTAATTTCGTAATGGAATGATTCAACTCCTTCCTACCTTTCATGGAATGGAGAGCGAGAAGGCGTATCTACATGTCAAGGACTTTGAGGATGTTTGTAAAACTTTCTCGCAGAATTGTCCTGTAGACGTGACACGTCTAATGCTATTTCCTTTCAGCCTGAAGGATAAAGCAAAAGCGTGGTTACTCACCTTAAAGCCAAATTCAATCTACACCTGGCATGCGATGAACACTGCTTTTCTGAAAAAAATTCTTTCCACCCTGCATGACCACTGAGCTTAAACAACAAATAAACTCTTACAAGCAAAAGAGCAATGAAACTTTCACCCAAACTTGGGAGCATTTCAAGGATTTGCTTCTATCATGCCCACATCATAGGTATGAGAAATGGCGAACCATCAGCTACTTTTATGAAGGGTTAAATGGTGAAACAAAAAAATTGGTCGAGACCATGAGTTCAGGGCCATTTTTTCGCAAAAACACGGAAGAGGCTGAAGCTCATTTCGAGTGGTTAGCTGAACACGCCCATGAGTGGTCAAATTCAGACGATGTTCCACGCTCACAGATATCCTGTGTGGAAGAGAAAAGTTTATACCAACTAAAAAGTGAGGATCATCTGATGAACAAGTATAAAGAACTAGTGAAGAAAGTGGAAGAGTTGGGAATGAAAGGAGAGAGTTCTAGGCAGTTTGTGCCTGAAGAACCATGCGGCACATGCAACATGTTGGGACACACTAATCAATACTGTCATAATGTGCCATATTTTCAAGAACGACCCCCCATGGAAATGAATGCCATGCAAGGGTATAGGGGGTCGAGGAATTCCTACAACAATTATAATTCACAAAATAATAACAATCGATGGAATCACCCCGGGTTTGATTGGAAAAACAATGCTGGGACCTAAAACCAATATCAACAACAACAGCCCTACAATAACAATAGTCAATACCAAGGGCAATATAACAGGTAGTCCCAGCCATTCCATCAAAATAGAGCAAATAACTACAACCAAGCTCAACCCTCTAACAATCAGCAAGCAAATGTTTGCGTGCCACCTCACAAAAAGGTGCAAGATGAAGATCCACTCTCTAACGCGAATTTAACACAATAGTTAATTCAAATGATGAGTAAAATGTCCGCGACATTAGAGAGAATGGATGCACGACAAGAGGGTTCGAGTGGTACGTTTCCTGCTCAACCACTTCCAAACCCTAAGGGATTCAACAATGGTCCCAATAACCACGAACATGCCTAAGCCGTGACAACTTCGAGAAGCGGCAAGGTCATAGGGAAAAACACGCCTCTCTCTACCCCTGAAGAGTATGAAGAGGATGAAGTGGTGGATAAAAGTAAATCATCTACTCAAAAAGAGGAGTTGTCTACTAATAACAAGGCATTAGAATCAAATGAGGACACTCCTAAAGAAGTAGAAGAAGTTGAAAGAAGGCCTGGAAAGGAGCCTGTCATTGACGAATTACCTAAGTGCCCTTTCCCTGCACCTTACCCTCAAAGGCTTAAGAAACCCCAAAACGAGGCAAAGAATCAGGAGTTTTGGAGTTGTTCAAACAAGTCAAAATTAATCTCCGACTCCTTGATGCAATCAAACAAGTGCCAGCCTACGCTAAGTATCTAAAAGACTTATGCACGGTCAAAAGGAGGTAAAGTGTAAAGAAATATGCCTATATCGCTTGCCAAGCAAGTGCAATCATCCAAAATGAATTGCCTCTGAAGCTCAAAGACCCTGGTAGCCCAACTGTCTCGTGTCAGATTGGGAATCAAATGATAGACAATGCACTCCTTGACCTAGGAGCAAGCGTAAACCTGTTTCCATACTCAGTCTATAAACAACTAGGGTTGGGTAAACTCAAACCTACCCGAGTTGCGTTACAACTGGAAGATAGGTCAGTCAAATACCCTAGAGGAATACTGGAGGATGTTCTGGTACAGATAGACACATTTGTCTTCCCGGTCAATTTTGTGATTTTGGACACTGAACCTGTGCCTAATCCATGTTCACAAATCCCGATGATTTTTGGACGTCCATTCCTCAACACCATTGATGCCACAATCAAAATAAGGAGTGGTATCATGACCATCGTATTTGGGAACATGACTTTAAATGTCAAGATTTTTTCAAATCCCTGACCTGAAGAATACGAGGACGAAGAAGAAGTTAACTTCATCGAAACGATCATCGAAGACGAGGCTGACCTTGTTGATTATAAAGATCCTTTGGAGGTGGTAGTGTCACAATTCGATGCTACTTATCAACCTAACGATTCTACCCCATTGGACGCTACTCTAAATCATGACTGCCTCATGATGGAAACTAAAGAGGAGGATAGAGCTGAATGCATGTGGGTCACACCATATGAACCCTTACCTCCAAAAACGAAGTTAACCATGCCTTCAAACTTTCAGTTTCCTAATTTAGAATTAAAGGAGCTTCCAAAAGAGCTAAAATACGCTTTTTTAGGGACTGAAAAGACTTATCCGGTTATCATCTCAGCCACGTTGAATTCTGAACAAGAGGATAAGTTAATTCAAATACTCAAACTGCATAAGGGAGCATTGGGATGGACTATTGCCGACCTAAAAGGCATAAGCCCATCTATTTGCACCCATAAGATATATCTGGAGGAAGACGCTAAACCTTCGCGACAAATGCAAAGGCATCTGAACCCTAATATGCAAGAAGTCATAAAAAAGGAAGTCTTAAAACTTCTTGACATTGGGATTATATATCCTATTTCTGACAGTTCTTGGGTTAGTCCAACCCAGGTAGTGCCCAAAAAGGCTGGTATAATAGTTATCCCAAACAAAGACGGCGAGTTAGTACCGACACGCGTCCCCACTGGATGGCGGATGTGTATTGATTATCGAAAGTTAAATACTGTGACCCGGAAAGACCACTTTCCATTTCCATTCATAGATCAAATGCTAGAAAGAGTGGCAGGTCATAAATTTTATTGCTTCTTGGAAGGATATAGTGGGTATAATCAAATCGAAATTGCTCCTGAAGATCAGGAGAAGACAACTTTCACTTGTCCGTTCGGTACATTCGCCTACTGTCGTATGCCTTTCGATTTATGCAATGCACCTGCCACTTTTCAGCTGTGTATGTTAAGCATATTCAGTGACATGGTCGAACAGACACTCGAGATTTTTATGGACGACTTCTCAGTGTTTGGCCACAGTTTTGATAACTGCCTAGAAAACCTTGAAAATGTGTTAGCGAGATACGAGGACAAACACTTAGTACTAAACTGGGAAAAGTGTCACTTCATGGTGACCAAGGGAATTGTCCTCGGCCATATTATTTCTGATAAGGGTATCCAAGTCGATAAAGCAAAAATTGATATAATCTCAAATTTACCTGTCCCTCGTACAGTCCGAGACATCCGATCTTTTCTGGGACATGCGAGATTCTATCGTCGCTTTATCAAAAAATTTAGTGCAATCTCCCGACCACTGTGTCAACTGTTGGTTAAAGACATGCCATTCGAATGGTCGAAAAACTGTCAAACATCTTTTGACACACTAAAAGAACACCTTACCTTCGCACCGATAATACAGGCACCCGACTAGAGTTTGCCGTTCGAGTTAATGTGCGATGCTAGCAACTATGCCATTGGCGCAGTTCTAGGACAGAGGAAGGATAACAAGCCTTATGTAATCTACTATGCTAGTCGAACACTTAACGAAGCTTAAATGAATTATATGACTACTGAGAAAGAGCTACTAACAATAGTTTTTGCTCTGGACAAATTCAGGTCTTATCTGATAGGGTCCCCAATCGTCTATTTTACAGACCACTCGGCCCTCAAGTACCTGTTATCTAAGAAAGATGCAAAACAAAGGCTTATCCGATGGATACTCCTACTCCAGGAATTTGATATCACTATAAAGGATAAAAAAGGAGTAGAGAATGTGGTCGCCGACCATTTATCTCGGTTGACATTTACTGACAACACTGAGCCTGTACCAATAAAAGATGAATTTCCAAACGAGCAACTGATGGCTGTCTCCAGTTTGCCTTGGTACGCAGATATAATAAATTACCTTGTTACAGGAGAGACCCCAAGTCATTGGTCAAATCAGGATAAGAAAAGGTTCCTTTCGGTCACATGTCATTTCTTTTTCGATGACCCTTACTTATTTAAGTAATATTGCTGATCAGGTCATCAGGCGTTGCATCCCGAATGAGGACATAACTGTAATTTTGGCCTCTTGTCATTCTGAAGCCTACGATGGCCATTTTGCCTCCCAAAAGACCGCACACAAAGTATTGCACAGTGGCTTCTATTGGCCCACTGTGTTCAAAGACGCCTATGCTTTTTGTAAATCATGCCAACGATGTCAAAAGCTTGGTACAATTTCGAAAAGGAATTCGATGCCCTTAACTCCCATCATTACAATTGAAATATTCGATTGTTGGGGCATAGACTTTATGGGCCCGTTTCCTAAATCTAATAACTGTGAATATATACTCCTGGCTGTGGAATATATATCAAAATGGGTAGAAGCGATACCTACGAGACGCAATGACCACAAAGCGGTAATGTCCTTTCTTAAGGAAAATATCTTATCGCGTTTCGGGACCCCAAAAGCACTAATAAGTGACCAAGGCAAACACTTTTGTAATAGGCCTTTGGAATCACTACTAAAAAAATACGGGGTGAATCATAAGATCGCTCTAGCCTACCATCCACAAACGAACGGGCAGGTAGAGTTGGCTAACCGTGAAATCAAGCACATTTTAGAAAAGACGGTTAGTTTCAACAGAAAAGACTGGGTTTATAAATTGACTGATGCTCTTTGGGCGTACCGTACAGCCTACAATACAAATCTAGGAATGTCCCCATATAGGCTAGTGTATGGTAAGGCATGTCACCTCCCCATTGAAATTGAGCACAAAGCATATTGGGCGACACGCTCATTAAACTTCGACATTAAAGAGGGAGGTCATTTTCGGAAACTCCAGTTGGAGGAACTGAAAGAAATTCGTCGAGATGCATATGACAATGCTAAAATTCATAAGGTTGAAAGCTCGCCATGATAGAATGATTTTTCAAAAATCTTTCGAGCCGGGACATAAAGTTTTACTATACGATTCACGCCTTCATCTCTTCCCAGGAAAACTCCGATCTCAGTGGACAGGACCCTTCACAGTTAAATCTGTCTTTCCATATGGGGCCGTTGAGTTGTTTAATCCTAAGAACGACGGAAGTTTCAAGGTCAATGGCCAAAGGTTAAAACCGTTCTTAGAAGATTTCCAACCCGAGGTCAAGCACATCTAACTGGATGAGCCCGACTATGCCTCAACCTAAAACGCTCGAGTGCGTTTCCACTTTGTTGTTGTACTCTTTCTTTTACTGCATTTCATTTTTGTTTTGTTCTTTTCTTTCTTTTTGAATGTGACTTCGATTCTTAATCTGCTATTCCTTGTTTTCTCTCCCCTGCAGGATATTAAAAATGAGGGACGATGACGTTCATTCCATAGGGTCATGGGCTGATTCGGAATATCATAACCCCCCTTGGACTGCCGACGAGATAGCATTCTGCTTTTCTCCCTATCAAGGACCAGGGGCGGATGATGTAGTGGACCTGACCTATGGGTACATCCCTTATGATCCTGCTCTCCTCCAGATCAATCCTTTTGCGCACATGGAACTCCCTGAAGAGGAAGGTGAACCTGAAGGGTACTTTGTTGGGAAAGTGGATGACGCTCTGTTGGAACAATGGGAAAATGACTCAATGTGGTAACCATGGGAAGAAGAGGACTTACAGGATGTGGTGCCCGAATGCCATAATGCCGTATTCACATATGTTGACGATTTCCTTGTCATCCAAGTGGTTCCCTACATGTATGTGCATTTGAGTTATTTGTTGTTCCGGCTTCAATGCCCTCTACCTGCTAGTGCACCTGGGGATATCAGGCCAATAGTGAGGTTATTTCTTGGTCACATTTCCAGTTTTATTCATTCCGTTAGTTCTTTTGTTTGTTTATTTAATTTCTTTCTTTTCTTTTTGTTCTCTTTTGTTTTTCTTTGTCAGGAATGTCACTATGAATCATATGTTACCACCACTGTTCCTTCCACATCAGTTGTTCCACGGGATTGGACCATACATACGGTCCCCGGGTACTCCGCGGCAAGAGGAAAGTCCGATGCGAAATTACACGCTGTTATCGCTTTCTCCATCCGAATCACCTCCTACACGTGCAATCAATTCTTTGGATAGTTCAGACTTGCTTAATGATGCCCTGGATGCCTTCCGGCTATTCTGGAAGAGGGAATCAGCAAATTTAGACCCCACATTCGGAGCTTTGGCAGAGACAAGCATTGTGGAAGACGATATCTTCATGCTTGAAGAATAGTGCTACACTTCAATTCTATCCCGTCATTTTCATCTTTCTTTCATCAATTGAAGTGTATTCCTAGACAATGTTTTTAGTAGTTTCAGTTTCTTTTATTTTTTTCTGTTTCAGTAAGGTTTTAAATACCATGCGGGGGCAATAATGTTGCAAATGGATGCTAATATACTGTTCTATTTATAAAATATTTGCAATTTTCTATGTTGATGATGACTTTTTGGCTTACATGTCTTGTCAATGAACTATTTTATCACTATTCTGTATGCCCAGAACAGTGTTGGTTAGTTGGGGGTGTATAATCCTTTAATTCAATAATATTATACAATTTCAAGGTTCGATCGATCGAACCCAATTCGATCAATCGAACTTTCTCGATCGATCGAGACCTGTATTTAAACGAGCCATCGTCGTTACACTTTCTCAGTTTCTCACTCTCTCTCTCTCACATTCGAGCGATCGGAGACAGAGGAGAAGCTCGCATTTTTGGACCCCCGTGTATATTACTTGAAGATAACTGGACCGTTCGGATCATCAACTTCAACCTCCTCCTTCTCCTTGTCGCACGTATCTCGAGGTGAGGTGAGGTTTGGTTTAATTTTCCCCCGTGTTTTTCTTTTCATACGAATTGTATTGGGGGTACCCCCAAGGGGTATTAATCCGTTATTTCGTTGCTTGTTTGCTTAATTTTGTATTTACGGGCATTTCCCGTAATCGTGAGTTGTCGTTGCACCTTCGCTGTGCTCGATCGATCGAGAGAGGTTCGAGTGATCGAGCTCAACCACCAGTTCAATCGATCGAGAGAGGTTCGAGTGATCAAAACCAGCCCTCTTCTCGATCGATCGAACATTGCTCAATCGATCGAAGCGGCGATCTTTTTGATCAATCGAAGATCCTTCGATCAATCGAAGTACAACAGTGTCCTTTTTTTCCTGGTTTCCTGTTTTTAATGTTTCTGTGTTTGTTTCTTCTGTTTCAGGGCTTTACAATGAACCCTATCACTGGGTATCACAAATCCAAGCCATTTGACCTAACCATACCCGACCCTATACCCGATCATGGGTTCAGGAATGAGGAAGACCAGGTGTGGTTCACTAGATACTTCCAGTCTCGGAAGGTTATGCCCGAGCGACCCCTCGAGACAGCATGGCTTGCCACTCCTTGGTATCTTTCCTGGATACGGGATATGCCACAGTGGTACACGCTCCTCTCTCAGCCTAAGCACGTTAATCTATCCTGGATTAGGGAGGCCTGTGCGACGATGGTCAGGGACCTGACTGCTCCATTCACATTACGATCATTTTTCCGTGGTCGGGAGATCATCTTTAGTCCGGCCACTGTCTCCGCTGCTTTAGGGGTACCCGAGGTACCTGACTGTGTTTGTCCACACCATGCTAACACACCGCTGCTCTTCCCGACTATTATTATCAGAGAGATCATTGGGGGTGCTCTTCCGGGTTGGGATGGCGAGGCCCTTATTCCTGACTTCTACCTCACAGATAATTATCATATGATGCACCTCGCCCTCAGCAATTGCCTCTTAGTGACATCTTATCGGGAGAAGATTGCAACATGGTACGTACGTGTGTTATATGCGATTGGGACACGGAAGTCGGTCTGTTTGCCTCGCCTTTACATTAATTTTATGAGGCACCCCACACAATACATTTAGGCCAACAAGCACTTGAAGGGTGCTTGGGCCATTCATCGGGTTATTGAGCAGGCAGGTCTACTTCTGTTGGCTAGTGATGTGATTGCCCAGTCTCGTAGTCGTTTTGGCGAGACTGCTTCCCGCCGGTCTGATGCGCAAAAGAGAAAGAGGTGAGGTAAAGTCAAGGCGAAGGTTGGCGAGAAGAGGAGGAGAGAAGGAGGCACTGATACGGAGGGTGCTGCTTCTGGGACGCCCATAGAGGCTGAGGAGCATGAGTCTGAGGAGGAGGTTGATCCTGTGGAGGAGGTTGCCCGTTTTGAGCTGAGACAGAGGTCTCAGGCTTGTCCCCAGGGAGAGTCTTCTTTTGCGCCTCTCCTGAGTGTTCACCAGTTACTATTAGAGGAGAGAGAGGCCCGAATTAGACTTGAGGGCAAGGTTGATTAGATGACGACTCTGCTAGAGGCAATCTTGATCCAGATTGTAGTTGACCAGGCAGTTCACGCAGCTTCTGCACCACCCCCCAGCGATCCACCTACAGCTGCTCCAGCCACTTCCGCCATCCCACCTACCACTTCTGCAGCTCCACCACCCACCACTGGCCCATCATCTTCTGCTCCACCTTCCCAGATTGATCCTACAGTTGCTTCATCATCGGCGGCACCGCCTGCTGCGGAGATACCACTTCCACCTCCTCCTGTCGTGGCCGACACATCATTATCTACTGCAGGTGCCACGATGGCAAGTGACCCGGCGACGGCTACGACTGTTGCTGAGGGTGGCGGTGGGGATGCTCCCGATGTGTTTATTGAGATTTTATCAGACGTCGCCGATGATGTCTAGTTTCTGCTGGATCGATGTTGTTGGTTGTTTTTGGTTATTTGGTTGTGTGGATATTTTGGACATTGTGGTTGGACTTGGATGTTGTTGGTTGGTGTGCTGGTTATTTTTGGATACTGTTGGGTTATTGTGTTTATTGTTGGTTGGTTTGGATATTTTGCATTTTCGTTTCTATGGCGTATATTATCACTGTCCTGTTCTTTCACTTTATTATATTTCTAGTGATTAGTTCTATTTTAATGTATGGATCCCATGCTCTATATTTTATATCTTTTTTATCTTTGCTGCTTGGAGTTTGTGTGCTTTCTGTACAGGTTGTTACCCTTGCGATTCTTATGATGATATATCAGGTAATATCTCTCTATCTATTTTTGAAAATCGCCTGCTGGGGACATTGCAATTTTCAGTTGGGGGGTGGGATATAGACAGATAATCACCTGTGAATATTTTTACTTAGCAATCTGGACCACTCTATCTATTGCATATGTCATACAATCTCCATTCGAAGTTTGTTAATTAAATTAAATTACAAAATTTCAAACTCAACAAGATTTCAATCAACAAAATTTCAAAAATTTTCAAACGATTAAGTAAGGTTTGAAGTTAATTGGTAAAATAATTTTGAATATTCACTTCTATTTACCTGTTGTCGAGCAATGACACAACCATTTTATTCTCATCCTTTTATGAATTAAGTTCACGCATTTTTCCAGTTCTCTAGGATGAATGCATATGTTGACCATTCTTGTATCCAAATTATTTGCACGTGTTAATAGCTATGCAGAAAACTTAAAATAAGAGTTAATACGACGTTCGTACTTTAAGGAACAAAGTAGTGGAAACTAGTACCCTTAGTGAGCTTTTGAATCCAATCATCAATCTTGAGGGAATTATCACATCAACTTCGAATTGTTCTTATTGAATAAGCGTATTAAAATCGTTGAATAGTCTCTGATTCTTCATTTTGGCTTCTTAGTAGAGGACAACGTTTAGGATTTACCAACTAAACTCAATGAACATTTACGTGTAAAAATTAAGAAGTTGAGAAAATGATTTAAGCCATCGTTATTTGATCCTTACCTTTCCATTTACCTGTATCAACACTCTAAAAATATGTGTTGTTCTTAACCCCACACCTAGTAAATACTTCCAAATCTATTGTAAAATTCTAAATCCCTAATTTTATACTTTGACCTCAATATACCCCATTGCACACCCAAAGTGGTTAAATTGTTGAAGTATGAGGAGGGAGTAGTAGTAGGAAGGGCTGCATAAAAGAAAAGAAAAGGAAGGAGTCATTCCAGGTTTAAAAAAAAAATATGATGTATATATATGTATGGAGAGGGTGGTTGGAATGAAGTGAAGAAGAAATTACTAAAACTAAATCACATGAAGATGTGCAATTTCTTACTCCTTTCATTTCTACCCTACTAAATAAAAACCATCAGGTCAAAGTCTTAATGATTCTTACCAACTTAGTTGAAACACGAATGTGTAATTTGAGTTATCTACGGTATTTCGCTCCTCTGGTAAGTAGTATTCCTTTTGTGAGACTATACACTCTAAAATGTTCGTCTTTTATAGAGTCGAGTATGGAAGCATTAGTATCCGGAAAAAAAATCACTCCTATCAAAGATTCCATATCTTGTGCGATCATTATTAACCAAGTTTCTGTGAGATGTTCATTTTTTAGTGTAATAACTATGTGAGACTTGAGTTGAAACTACAAGTTCTGAGATTATCATAGTCTAAACAACTCTAAATAAAGTTTGATGTATAGCTGTTAATTTCACACACACACGGATACATGAATGTGACGCATATAATATTTTTATCTTGGTGACATGAGGAGCATGTGTATTTCTTTCATGGTTTGAATGAGGATGATATGTTTTGTAGAGCTAAATTAATAGTTGAATAGAGGGGAGTGTTTAAAATTTTTTTTTCTATATCTTTTTGAGCTTAAAATTAGAAGAACTTTGTGGGTACATTCACTGCAAACCCTCACGAGACAACACTCGTCCACTAGGGGGAACCTGGTTTAACGACTTGTTGCATTTGTTAAATGTAACAGCGATTCCTGCGAAAGTGAGTTAGGTAGTTTCTTTCTTGTTATTTTAGTTTAGTTAATCTGGGTCTAGTCTATTTTAGTCATTGTAGTATTAGTTTAGCTTGTTTTTTTATTTTCGCTCTATTGCTAGGGACTAGCAAATCGCTAGTTGGGGGTTGTGACAAGCGGGGGTATTTGTAAAATACAATCGCGCTAAAAGAAGAAAATGTACTAAATTATTTCACAATTCCTTTATTTATCTGCAGTTTGAATTACAACGCCAGTTTGTGCACAATTCGATTAAACTATGATAAGTGGTGTTGTTTTAGTAGTTATTCGTGCAAGTTATTGTTGCTGTGTGAAGAATTGGATGTGAAAGATAAAAGGAAGTGCTGAATTGTAATGAAGACAATTAAAGATGAAAAGTGGACCTCGATCGATTGAAGAACAGTCGATCGATCGAAGGTTCGATCGATCTAGAGAAGCTCAAGCGCTCGAAGATCCCAGAAGTTCAATCGATCGAACGATGTTCAATCGATCGAACATGGCTTTTATCAGATTATACGCGCACGCAGCGGAATGGACTGGGAACCCTAAGCATTAGGTTTTTAGTATAAACATTTGTATTGTATACGTCTTTAAGGAGGCCCACATTAGTTTTCATCAGTTTTTAGAGAGAGAAGAGAGTTTTTCTTGATGTTTTTGTAGGTTTCAAAGATCTTTGTGGTTTTGTAGCTTGATTACTTTTGGTTTAATCAAAGTTTTTCATTCCAGGTTACTTCTTTATTGTTTATTTAAATTCTGCACGTAGTTTATAGTAGTATAATCTGTTAACTTCATAGTTTTGCATGCTAGACAAGTTCACACCATTAGTTTTCTTAGTTTTCATGATTAAAACACAAACAAACAAGACCTTAATGAACTGTTACGTTAAAAACACATCTGTGACACTTCAGACTATGTCTGAGTAGTCCCCAGGTTGGGAGATCATGATGAAACCGTGATCTCAAGCCTCTGCCATGCAACAGAATAATACCTGTGTTCGATCGAACGAGAAAGTTCGATCGATCGGACCAGAGACATTGTCGAGCAATCGAAGTCAGTTCGATCGATCGAGGGATGAAGAAATTCGATCAATCGAAAGCGCGTCGATCGATCGAACCTTCTGATTCTTGAGGACATTCTATGCAGTATTCCTAGACTTTGTGCTTTACTGATTTGTTATCAAATTGTCCCCAAACGCTCAGTTTGTCAAAACAGTCTGTAAACTTAAAGCCTTGAGGCATTTTTCTTCAATAAACTTTGCAAACCACCCTCAATGCTAACACCATTGGAGGTGCGAGTCTTAACTATTGTTTTAAACTGCTTTTATGTATTTCAAACTTAATTGTGATGACATAGTCCTGGTATTGAAAGGACTATGGATTCTTTATCCTAAGAGAAATACGGAATACTGTAGAAGATGTACTCCATTGAGCTTCAACGTAACTGCATGGTAGATGGATAGGTCGCGGTGGATTCATGTAATCCCAACATTCCCTTTTATTAATAAAAACACGTTTTAAATCATCGCTTTAATTAATTAGTTAGTAATTAGTTTAATCTAGTTTTATTGCTTTATCTTTAGTAATTGATAAACTGTGGAACTTTGTGTTCTACACTCCTTTAAAATTTTGATTTTTCCTTTCTTGTTTGAGATTAATCTAGGTAATTAGTTTAACACCTTCCCTGTGGGATCGACCTGGACTTCCAGTAATATATTACTTACACGATTGCCTACACTTGGGTATAGCACACAAGCGCACACAGAAAATTCTCGTGCCAAGTCTCATTAGGATAAAGTAATTACCAGCTATGAATGATATATAGTAATGCTACTAATAATATCTTTCTCTTTTATTCTGAACTTATTACCCGATTCCTATCGCCTTCAAACCCTAAGATCGGTTATACCAACCTCGACTAACTACCATGAACCAACTTTTAAGAACTCTTACTGTTCACCGCTTTTAAGAACTCTTTCAAACACCACACATCGTTCCAATATAACGACTGGTCTATGGACGTACCACTACTCTTGTTCACCGCTTTTAAAAACTCTTCTGTTCACCACCTTTAAGAACACTTGCGAGTATAGTACACACCTAGCTCTCACAAACACAATCTTGGCCAATCCCTGCTACCCGCCTATTTGATTTAACATGAGCGGATTATCAACTCGACTATGCCTAACCTTTACTAACGTTCCAAACCTAAATATGTTACTCGCCATACTATCTCATTATCGCATCCCATTATCCCTTGATTCAACGGTATCGTAGATAACTAACATGCCTTGATATATGAATAGCTAAATAGTATGTATTATAGATAATAGAAAATAACCATGCTCTGTAAGTTTCAATCGATTGAAGTCATCTTCAATCGATTGAGATGAATGGTCCTTCGATCGATTGAAGTCATTTCGATCGATTGAAGTCAAGGTGGTCGCGATCGATTGAAGCATCTTCAATCGCTTGAGGAAAATAATGGTTGATTGATTTAAACATTGTTAATCGATTGAGTGAGCATCAACTTTAATCGATTGAAACCACTTCAATCACTTGAATGTCGTCTTCTCCAGGCAGGGATGTCCAGAACTGACGGGGTGCTTTTGGGTCCATTTATCTACTTCCAAAACTTGTAAAACAACACACCAATGCTACCGAGTGAGTTAAGAACTCACCGAAAGGTGTAAGGGCGCATTTGGCAAGCTTGTGGAGCTTGGTGGCCTCCAATGGCCTCTCTCTCTCTCTCTCTCTCTCTCTCTCTCTCCCTCCCTCTCTTCTCTGTCTCTACCTTTTATTTCTTCTCTTCTTTCTTTTCCTCCTTCTGTCTTCTCTCTCCTCTTCTTCTTCTAGACAGAATATAAATATAGGGTGTATATGCGTGTATTTATATATATATATATGAGTGTGTATATAACTATACAATATCTCTTTCTCTCTCTCTAACTCTTTGGTTTTCCAAACACCCACACACATACGAAATACCTATATATATAGGAAAAAGTGGGTGCAAGATGGTAGTTCCAACATGAACTGTGGAATACAAATCCAGGCATGTTCAATGGATTGAACTAGCTTCGATCGATTAAGAACAGCTTGGGTGAATCACATAATTCAGGGTCAAGCCAAGCTATTGTTTACGCCCTAAAATCTTGACTCAGCTTAACTTTTTTATTTCTCTTTAGAACTTTTCTAGACTTGGCACAGCCTGGGCACTATATAAAAAGGCCCGGTGGTCCTAGAACCTTCGCTCTTCTTAGAGCCCTACAAGCCCCAGCCTTCGACCTTAAGAACTCATGAACAGGCTTCACACGAGTACGTCTCGCAGCCATAAGGCTTACGAGTAGGCGAAAACACGAGATAAATTCCAAGTGGCTAGGTCACTTTGGCACTAGTCTTGAGGCCGATAACCTTGAGTAACCTTAAGTAGGCCACATTAGGCATGTCCCAGTCATTCTAAGAAAAGCCTAACTTGGCAACCAACTTTATTTCTGGATGTCTTGCACATGTCAAGAAAGTATATAATAGATCATCATTCTAATCTGTAACTTAGGATCTTATTCAAAAAACTGGTCGAGAAGAACATTAAAGGAGTCTTGAACAACAAGGACGAGAAAGAAAAGCTTAGAGATCTTATCTGACTCAACAAAGCTCATGCAATATCATGCATCCCAGCCAGGACAAATGATCTTCCCTTCTCAATCCAACAATTAGTATTGAGAGTCGAGGGGGGGAGTAGCTAATATGCCCTATAAATAATAACTGCATACATACAAAGTAGCTACTTAAGGTAGTGGCAAATAACAACATGTGGAGTCCAATTTCCCAAGAATGGGCCATCCCCATGTTCATAGCCCATGACTAGCATCAACCATGAAAGAAGGAGTAATTGGTGGGCATGATCCCACGTTCATAGGCGAGATATGGGTAACCGCTACACCTCCTTAGGCATATAAGCGTGACATCAAAGGTTTGATAGGGGGCTCTGGTCATATATGTTTTTTTTTCCTTTTTCTCTCCAATGATGTTGATTTTTCTCATCCTTTCTCCAATTGACTGACTTGATCGTTGGAGGAGGCTGTGGGTACACTCCCATCACCTTGCTTTGCAGGTATTTAATGGAGCAAATCAAGATCCAAGGCGTGTGCACTCTGAATCTAAGGTACGTGCGGATTTTATTGGCTACATCATTATACATTGCCAAAAATTAGAGATTGGTAATTTGGTCGAAAAAAAATATACCTTATTTGGTCAAAGGATTGGAAGTATTTGTGTTTCATTATTGGATGAGTTTTGGCTAAAATTAAAGTCGGGATGACCTTTAAACATATAAGATCCCAAATAAGGGATTTTGGACTAAAAAATAAAAAATAAAAAATAAAAATAAAAAAGCAAAAAGCAAAAAAAAAAAGCCTTTTAGGAGTTCCCATCCCATATTGGATATCCCTCAACCGAAGTAGTTCTAAGCTTCTTGTCAATTTAGCATCTATTGTCATCCTTCTAAATCAGATAAATTGACTATAACCTTCTTGTTAATGTACATATTTCAGGGATTATTGCTATTAAAGCCATATACCAAATAAGTTGTTTGTATTCTTCACTTCAAATTGCGAGCCTGCAAATAATCTATTATAAAAAACTAAAAACGGAGACTTCTAGCATAATCCAACGTGAGACGGACACGTGGCACATCATTAGTTTCCTTTCCTACTTTCCACCAACTTCAAACGCTCCTCTAAATTGAATCTCTCTCTCTCTCTCTCTCTCTTGACCCTCTGTCTCCCTGTAACGATATGACTTCCTCTCTCTCTCAATCACAATCATCTTAATTCCCCAATCTTTCAAATCTTTCTCCATTGCCTCCAAGCACTGGCGCCGCCTTCTGCCTCCTCCTAGGGTGATCCATTTCAGGTATCCTTCTCTATAATATCTTCCTCCTTTTCGATCTATCTTTCTCTCTTATGTATCCCTCTCTCCATATCTGTCTTTTTCTATATTTCTTTCACGTTTATGTGTATGTATATATACACACAAAATTCCTTTTGTTTGGTGTTAGATTAAGGGGAAAAAAAGGAGAAATCAAAAGAAAGTTGCAGGCCATGGTGTGCGTGGGTATATGTACATACATATTCACCCATATATATATATATATACATACACACACACACACATATATGCATGTGTTGGTATTGTTTGTGCTTGTGTATACGTATTGTTGTTGTTAATTTCAATTCTAATTTGATTTTTTTTTTTCAAGATTTAAGGGAATTTAGCAAAGTTCTTGAATTTAGAAGAAGGGCTTGGCCTGAAAGATATGGCCGCCGGCCCCTGAAGATTATTGACGAGGTGATTTAAATTTTCTTAGGATTTATGTTTTCTTTTCTTAGAAAACTTAGGAAATTGAAAAGTAAATTTTGTGTTAGTTTTTAATTTTATTCTTGATTAAAAAAAAATAATAATAATAATAATAGAGGATGAGAATAATCTGAGAATTGTATGATTTGCAACAATTTGAAGAAGAACATGAAATGACTTTTAATTTATACTTATTGAAATTGGGAATTGACAATTGCAGATAAATTGGGCAAAAGTGTGTGTGTCTATACATATATCATTACCATGTGTAGGTGTATCTTTCAAAACTTTTCTATGAAGAAAATATTTGCGACAATCCCACATCGCCCAGTTATGGGGCTGGGTGGTGTGTAATAACCCCCAAATCTTCCCTTGCAAGCCGATTTTCACTCAACCCTCAATTTTTACAATTCCCGACAATTTTGATCACTTATCTCTCTGCCTTTCTGATCTGCATGTCTTTTGGATTATGTGTGTGTGATCTGTTTTTTGTCTTATAGAGATCAATATGGAGCTGGAAATCATATGAAATTTGTAGAGACTACTCTTATTAGGTTTTTTCCTATCTATTCTCCCACATGTTGCGGGGATATCTGTTCACAATTTCTATGTTAACTATTGTTGAAAAACTGAAATTGTGCTTTTCTTCTTTCTAGAGAAATTATACTTGTCTGAAAATCGAACTACTAATTTTGTTAATTGATTTCTATTTTTTTAAAAAAAAAAAACTAATGTTGCTAAAAATCATGTTGTTAGTCATTTTTGTTGTTATCCGATTTGCTTTTATGAGTTACAGTTGATAATTGTGTTCACCTTTTGGATCTTGATGAAATTGTGCTTTTATGAGTTACAATTTCTACTAATTTTGTTTGTCAATTAATTGTAGGCCGTATTCTTATAATTGGTCGTCCATTTTTCAATATTGCATAAGGGAAAAGGATTTTCACTAAATGGGTTATTATTTAGTCGCTTTCACTTATGAATGATTTTACACTATGGTTTTTTTTTATTAATACTATGTTGTTTGTAAAGATTTGAATCGAATGCTCGATGGTCAGTGACATTTTTCGGTGATCAGAACTTTTGTGCTCAATTGTTAAATTTTGATTCAATGTTGGGTTTTGGGGTTAGGTCTCTTAGTCATTTGTTTCTTTTAACATCTGAATTAAAATAGAAATTATAAGATGTTTTGCTTTTCCACAAAGTATTTGTTGTACAGCGTGCCCTGTTTATTTGGGACTTAGGAGTTGACCATTAAGACAAGGTGGAATTGAATGGGGACAGTGTACAGTGCAACAAAATGATAAGAACGGGAACAATTGAACAAGCTAGCAGAAGTGTAGGAATTCTATCCAGGGTATTACATTGGTGGAGTTGATGGAATTATGCATGCATAACGTGTAAGGTTTTGCTTTTGGATATCTATTACATGGTTATGTTGTTTCTCATTTGAACCGTTATTTGCATATAGTATCTTAGGTCTTTGGTGTTTAGGTTATCAAACGAAGAGCTTAAAATGATGTTTGTTTGTTTATTTTATTTATTTATTTTATTTTATTTGTTTTTTTGTTTTGTTTTGTTTTTTTGTTTTGTTTTTTTTTTTTTTTTTGTGAAAAGTACATTAGAGCTTAAATTTAAGTGTTGCATTTTGCATTGCTTTACAGTTTACAACATTGCTTTTTCAAGCCAAATGGAGCATATTGGTCAACTTGGTTCAAGTGACTATCTAAATGATATGATTATTTTGGTTGTCTTCTTCAAGATATAGTTTGTTGCATTTTGTATCTATATCAATTTTAGCTAGATAATCTTACTTGCACATGGTAATAACTAATAGTGAATGAATAACATTGTGGTTCCAAGGGAGCTGATTGATTTAGTTGTTGTCCCACATATGTTTGGATGGATTTGCAGATTCAGAATAGCATTTGATGTATTATCGCACTTCCAAAATAAAAGTTGCAGCACATTTTGAGGTATAATCGAGTGTATTTCACTTTAGGTTGCGAATAACCACATTTCTTGCAAGTATGTGATTATTCTCTTCCAATTATATGATGTAGGACAAAGGAGTACTGTACTGGAAGTTGGAGTAGAAGCATCATTTCTAGACTTCCAAATGATGTGGCTCACATTTTGAGAATATATCTATAATTTTTCTTTGGAGGTTTATTTTTACAACTTAGTATTATTTTCTTCGTAAAATAATTTGTTCCCATGCATCGCATGGGTTACAAGCTAGTTACATATAATTGTGCTCCTGTTTACCTGGATTTAGGTAACAAAACTCACATCCATGGTAATTTTAGTTGCTCTTCTTTTTTGGCTCTGTGTCAAACTCATCTTAGCTAGGATATGATCCAGCAGCACTCCATCTCTTTATTGTAGGACTGTTGATTGATATTTAGATTCCTGTGTTGATGAGTTCATCCAATAACCGATGTTGCTATAAACTAAATTTGATTGAATTACAACAATATCTAACCGCAATAATTTTCTAGGCTGATTCTCCATCACATGTAATTTTTAAATGAATCAGACTAGGGAGGACATCTAACAAGATTGCATTCAACTTAATACATGAAAGTTGAACTAAAATTTTGCAAGTATAAATGGATATGTACATGGGACCAACCATAGTTAAAGGGAGGACTTTCACTGGAGAAGGGGGTACAGTGATGACATGAACATCTTAGCATCACCCAGTTGTCACGGCTTGCAAGAATAGACCTGCAAACTAACACTTCAAATGCTCTAAGCCACTAACAATGTCCAGAGAGCATATGGGTTATAAATATCAGAGCCCATCTTCTACAAATTTGTATGTCTCAACTCTTTCTTTGTTAGTTATAGGTCAAAAATACCTCTAGATATGCGAATGCGAGAGTGGATTGTGTTTTGGGTGGTTGGTTTTGCAATAAGAGGTTCCACCCTGTCATGGTCCTCCACCACGCAAACTGAATGTGAATTCACAAGATACCCAAGCCTTTGTGTTGAAACCATGGCAGGGTTGGGATCCCGCGGGCAACAGAATGTCAATATTGTGTCTGCTTTAGTTAACAAGACCATTTTTGAGACCAAGCAACCCATGTCCAACTTTGCGAAACTCAGCTACCACTTCATAACCCCAGAAGCTCAACACACTCGTATTGCCATAGGTAAATTTTTTTAAATGTATGTAATTAAGCTGGCTATAAGCAACTAACAAAGCCCTGTTTTATCGGTATGCATTTATATATAATAATGCGTTTATATGCAGGGTATTGTCACAAACTGATGAGAATGTCTCTCAAACGGCTCAATCAAGCGCTATTAGCTGTCCAAGAGTCTCCAAGGAAAAACAAACATGACATCCAAACATGGCTGAGTGCTGCTTTAACTTTCCAACAAGCTTGTAAAGATATAATAGCTGATGCGAACAACGATGGTGTCTCTAGTGACCTCAAGGGTCTAATTTCACAAAAAATTAATTATCTGTCCCAATTGGTCAGTAACCCATTGGCTCTTGTGAACCGGATTAGCAGTGGTAGCCCAGTTAAGAACAGTAGTACGGGCGATCGTGATCTTCGTCGTCGTCTTCTGGCTGAGGAACAATTATATGTTTTTCCAAAATGGGTATCTGGCGAAGATCGAACACTACTTGAGAGCAACACAATTAAAGCCAACGCCATAGTTGCAAAAGATGGCTCTGGCAACTACGAGACAATCAGGGAAGCCATCCAGGCTGCTTCTGGGAACCGGTTTGTGATATATGTCAAGTCAGGGGTTTACAAAGAGAAAATTCAGACTAGCAAACATGGAATCACTTTGGTAGGAGATGGAAAATATTCCACTATTATTGTTGGTGATGATAGCGTGGCTGGGGGTGCATCCTTGTCTGGCTCTGCCACATTTAGTCAGCACTCTTTCTCTCTCTCTCTCTCTCTCTTATCTATATATATTTATTTATGTGTATCTCTTTCTCACACACGCGTGCATAGACTTCGAATCTAATTTCTTTTGTTGTGCGGCTGTGCCCATGTATGATATTGCTATATTAATCCAGTGGAAGCAATAGACTTTATAATAGTGTTGTAGGAATAAGAACAGTAATATATTTATTAATATGGAATTTTGGTGTGATGAGCAGCAATAACAGGTGATGATTTCATTGCTAAGGATATAGGATTCCAGAACACAGCAGGACCACAAGGAGAACAGGCGGTGGCATTGATCATAGCTTCAGATCATTCTGTACTGTACAGGTGTAGCATAGCAGGATACCAAGATACCTTATATGCACTCTCACTCCGTCAATTCTACAGGGAATGTGACATTTATGGCACCGTTGATTTCATCTTCGGGAACGCAGCCGCTGTTTTCCAAAGTTGCAATCTGCTGCTTCGCCGGCCACACAATGGGGGCTACAATGTGATTCTGGCCAATGGCAGGAGTGATCCTGCTCAGAATACTGGCTTCTCAATCCAAAACTGTAAAATCACGGTTGCTAGCTCAGAGTTTTCAGGGCACTCCTTCCATTCTTACCTGGGGAGAGCCTGGAAAAAGTACTCCAGATCAGTTGTGATGCAATCAAACATTGACGATGCAATTGCTGCGAGGGGTTGGATTGAGTGGCCAGGTGCTGGGAGTTCCTCTACCAGCACACTTTATTTTGCTGAGTACTCTAATGTGGGTCCTGGGGCTGCAACTTCCAACAGGGTGCAATGGCCTGGCTTTCACCTTCTTTCAACAAATGAAGCTCTCAAATTCACCGTCGCTAATTTTATTGCAGGAACCTCGTGGCTGCCTTCCACTGGTGTACCTTTCGTCTCCAGCCTACAGTAGTACAGTGACTGTGACCCCATTTTATATATACATACGTATGGAAATTGTTTTTTCGTATCTACCTTGTGTATCCATGTCGTCGTCTTCTATAAAGAAAAAGAATTACAATATAAACAGTTAAAACAATATTTATTCTCACTCCATTCTGTTTATATATCTATCTCTACCCCTATTTAATTTTCACTCTATGCATAAAAATATGTCAATATTGATTTATGCAAAAAAAAAAAAAAAAAAATTGGCTTTCGTACCAAACACAGTATGATACAATTACAATTATTGAGAACGCATTTCGTAACTTTTTTGTTTTTCAGTACAACCAAGTTGTAACTTTTGTCGGTGGCATAGTTTGACCAATTGGTTTTGGCCACCATAGAATTCTCCTTAATCTGAAATTGTTTATTTGATTGGTAGAAACATTTTGCGTCAAAGTTCAACTCTTTAATGCTAACTAACTTCCAGTTAACTCTTATTGATGACGATAGTCAATGGAATTAAATTTGATGAGCTGGCTGATGGTTAAGATCCAGTGACATGTGAACTATGGATGGATTAGTGAAACTGCTAGCCAGGGAACACGTACCGGTGGCCCAATGAATCAATTGGGTATCATAATCATAACAGAAAAAGGCTTTTTCCTAGACTTATAGGACAGCAAATACAATATTGTATTTTTTTTTATTTATTTTATTATTTTTTAGGAACAGAGAACAAGTTTTATTCATCCGACAAATCATTGGTTACAAGATTAACAATAATAAAATTGGGGTAATCCAGGGACAAGAGAAGAGTCCCATATTTTTTTTTTTTTTTTTTTTTTTTTTTTTTTTTTTCCTGATGGTCAAAGCACCCGCAGGCGTCACACACACACACTGCAGTCAGACTGCAAGTAGCCAGGGGGGGCCACGGCCCACTTCAAAGGGACTTCCTCCCATAGACGACTAAGGGGAATAAATCCCCCAGTCCAAACCCCCCTAAGGGGACTTGAACTCCCCACCTCTCACTTGGAGAGGGGAGGGTAGACCAACCAAGCTAAGGCACAAGGTCTGACAAAAGAAGAGTCCTAGCCACAGCATTAACATGACCGTAGGGGGGAGGCTGTGAGACCCACTTTAAGGCAAGCAACAAGAATTGCCGAATCAGATTCCACCATGAATTTTGATAACCCAGCTTCGCGGGCAATGATCTTGTCAAAATCAAGATTTAAAAAGTGTACTTTACTTTTCTAAGGATTTGTAGTAGTGAAAGCAAAGGTCGAACCCACAGAGATTGAATTACTACGACTCTTAATTTTAAAACCTAAATCTAATTAATTATAAAAATGAGATTTTGATTTTGAATTTAATTAAGCTAAGAACAATAAAATAAATCTATATTATGAAAGCGATTTAAAAGTGTTTTTGTAAATATGTTTAAAGGAACCTAGGATTGCAAATCCACCACTAGCTTCATAATAGGAATATTTATGAACTACTTTAGCCTATTAAGTTGGATGATAATGTGGAATTGTAGCTACAAGCCCAATTCATCCGTCAAGAAAATAACTATGGTTCAAGCACCAACATAATTCATCTTCGGTTAGTACGAATTATCCCACACTAAACTAGGGTTGTGGCATAATCCGTCTAATCTAGGCATGGACTATTCGGATACTTGATAGCATAATTCAATTTAAGCACCATTACATGCAAATAATCTAAACAAGCACAGCAATCATAGATCATTGAGCACATCACAGTCAAAATAGATCTAAGACAAGAATAGATTTTGAAAGCAATGATTTAATTCATAGAAGCACGATTTATTTATAAAAATCCTCGGAACATGTAACTGTCATCCAAACATAATAAAACTAAAATAAAAACATAAATAAAACCCTATTACTTGGCTAGGGTTTCATTGAAACCCTAGATCTAGAATCTAGTTGTCCATAGAAGCGGTAGATGGCAAGTAGTTGATGGAGGAGGCCATGGAAATCCTTGGTCTTCTTCTTCTTCTCCTTGCTTTCCTCCCTTCAATGGCTGAAAGTATGGTTGTATATATTGTGTGTATAATAATTGTCCAACCATTTAATTGAAGTAAAATAGGGTATATATAGATTTACAACAAGTTTTTGAAAGCTTTCCTAACCTGAAACGCACTAAAACTGCTGTATTTAGCTTTCCAGACGTAATTAGGCAGTTTCGTTCGCGTAGGAATCATCAGTATACTGAAATACGCAAGTTCCATTTTTACACATGTCGCGCTCGCGGGCCGCGTGAGCGTGATATGGGGACCTCACGCGAGCGATTTCAGGATCTTCGCGCGAGCGGATCGCGCGCGCGATGTGTTTTTTTCAGCTTCTTTTTGCTTGCTTTTTCACCCTATTTAGCTTGGTATACTTGATTTCTCCAAATCCTATCAGAAAATAGAAAATAAAGTAAAAATATACAAAAACAGGATAAAAAAGTACTAACAAACGTGAATTAAGGCGTATAAACAGGCTCTGTTCTCTCCCGATCACACCCCCAAACATACATTTTGCTAGTACTCGAGCGAAACTAAAAATAAAAACTAAACTACTAATAACATACTACTCCATTTTCGCATGGATCGCGATTGCATTTAGCATATGCAACAAGCCTTTTAAACCCCTAGGTGTCCCTAGTCGGACGAGTAAAGTCTCGTGAGGGTTCTCGTCAACAAATCACCCACAACCATCTTTATTAACTTATCAATTTAAAAAGTTTTATTAAAAACAAAGAACATAATATTCAATACTCCTTATCATAGAACGATGATTTAAAATAGAATAACGAACAAGAAGAAACGGAATCACACGTCTACCTACATCATAAAAAACAATCATAAGCACATGCATCGTATAAATCCATAGAGTTTCTCATAAAATTGCACGTGTGTGATGTGGTAGTCAAATGAACACGCGTATGTCATGAACTTGGAATATAACTCAGATGACCATCTAACTATGCTTCGACTACGAATCTCACAATGTCAATTACACTCTAAAATGAAACACTCAGAAACAAGTGTAATTTTTCTAAAATATGTGAGTAAAGGAAATATGTTTTCAAAACGAGAAATGCTCACATATGACTCGAAAAGGACGCATGACACGAAAGAACGGTAGTCTCATGGATAGGATGCCAATAATCAAGAAAAATTAATCATTACCATGTTTTAATCCCCCTCCCATCGTTTTCATATCCGAACCATGTTTCCTAGGATTAAATAGGACTTTTCAAAGGTTGTAATGTGGCTCAGGCAGTGAAAAAGGATAGAAAGGATTTGTTAGGTAGTTTTAGAATGGCATTGTAAGGCATGTTCGATTTCTTTCATTCTCTCTTCTACCAACTTCATCTTTTCATTCCCTTCTTTTTATATTCTCTTTTTTAATTTCTTTCCTCTTCTTTTTTTTTTCCAACATTTTTTTTCTTTTTTTTTTTTATTCTTTTCCCTTTATTTTCGTTGCTTTTGAAACAACCATTCATTGAATACCAAGGCAACCACCCCAAATATCATCTTATTTTCTTTTTCTTCTCAATCACACATCGCCTTAACACCACTTAAAGTTGACAAATCTCTCAGTGGTGAACTCCAAGTTTGTCAAGTCGGAGCAAAAACAGGATAATGGTAGTTAAAGAAAAAGACATTTTAACGGCTCAAAGGGCGAACTAAGGAAATTTTATCATTTATCGGTCGGTAATAAACAAAGAAGGCCTAAAATCATGTCCTATAGTTATATGGTTCTTCAATATTTATGACGGAAGATTATTTAGTATCGTAACAAATATTTTAACTTGACTATCAACCAAAACAAGAATAATGAGACTAAACAACAAGTAGGTGCGCTATTTTAATGAAATTCGACAAACACAATGTATTTATAACCCTCAATAAAGAAAAGATAGGCTCAAAAGCTCACCGGGTCTAGTCTCCACCTTGTGTTATCTAGAAATCCGAATCATATTATAGTTCACATCAAACATGTATTCAAGCGACTACATGCAGTGCATAGGTTTGTGTGCAAATCTATGATATAAAACTACGATTCGAACGATACATGACCTAAAACGTCATATCATGACTTCAACAAATGTTTAATCACATCTTCTCTTGTTTACCATTCTATAACATTCATAGTTACATAACAAGAAGTATCAAATTGAGATTGCAAAAACGTCGGTAACATCGTTTATTTAAGCACAAGAATCGAAATTTTTTTTCAAAATTAGTGCATAATAATGTGCATGTGTGTGCATACCCCCAAACTTAAACCTTTCATTGTCCCCAATGAAACAATAAAATGAAAGAAAGGAGAGTACGTAAGGAAGGAACGATAGTACCTCGATCTCGACACTCATAGAACAGGTGAACACATTGGAATATGGCAATAAAGTTCAATGTTACCTGTTACTTCTTAACAAAAGAAAGTTTAACAAACAAAATAAATAATAAAAGCTAACATATAAGTTTGTTTTTTTTTTATAATATTATAAACCAAACTATAAGTAAAAGAACGTAATGAAAAGAAAACAAATAGACATAAAACTATCTAAACAAAGACAAACTTAAATAAAAAGAACTAAAAAGAACAAACAGAAACGACAATAACTAACCAGGTGTGGGAAACGGAAGGTAAAAGACCAACAAGAAAAAGTGGAAAATCCCCACCTCGCACGAGCGGAGCGCGCTCGCGCGAATCCCTCCGCGAGGTAAACCTGAGGCCTCTGTTTTATTATTTTTAGAAAAGTTTCTAAGGCACAAGCTCACGCGAGCAGACCCCTCGCGCGCGACTGTGGTCTTTTCTTCTTTTTTAGTATAAAAAAATGTATATAAGTTCAAAATAAATTATCCCCGACCCCCAAACCTGTTCAGAAAATTCAAAAACTGACCAAAATGACCCAAAAACATGCAAAAATAAGACAAACAGACGAAATAAAGCTTGGGTTGCCTCCCAAGAAGCGCTATCTTTTACGTCTTTAGCTAGACCGTTCTAGCTCAAGATTTATGGAGGCCGTAACTCAGATTTTGTACCCCTGAGGATATCAGGAAGAGCCCGGTGGTAAGCAGAAAGAATATCGCTTTGTATTACTTCATTCAATGGTTCATCCTTTTCGGTTGCAAATCGATTCTTCACCTTTTGAGTAAATTTGTCATTAGGATCTAAATTATTCAAATTCGTCCGCTCATTTTCCAATATATTATTGTCATTACTCACCTTTATTACGTTATTAGGTTCAGTTTTTCACCTTACCTCACTCTCCGTCTCACATAGATAGTCATCATCTTTAGGAGGTTGATCAATAGTGTTAAAGACGTTTAATTTTAAGTTCATGTTCCCAAATGACACTTTCATTACCGCCGTCCGACAGTTAACACGAGCGTTAGCGGTTGCTAAGAATGGACGACCAAGAATAACAGGAGTGTGCTTCCTAGCATCTAGCACCGGTTCAGTATCAAGGATCATGAAGTCAACAGGATAATAGCATTTGTCAACTTTAACTAAGACATCCTCGACGATTCCTCTAGGGATTTTAACAGAACGATCCGCTAATTGTATAGTAGCGGCCGTAGGCTTAAGTTCACCTAGTCCTAGTTGTTTGTAAACGTGGTAGGGTAAAAGATTAACATTAGCTCCTAAGTCAAGGAGAGCCCTATGAATTACAGTGTCACCTATGACACATGAAATTGTAGGCGTACCTGGATCTTTATATTTCGGAGTAGCGTGTTGGAAAATAGAACTTACTTTTTCCGTGAGAAAGACCTTTTTAGGAGTATGACTAATCAATTTACGTTTTTGAGTGCAAAGGTCTTTAAGACATTTAGCGTAAGCGGGAATTTGTTTAATAGTTTCGAGGAATGGAATATTAATTTTAACTTGTTTAAATACCTCAAGTATATCTTCCGTTTTTGACCCTTTCTTAGACAAATGTGACGGTCCCTCAACGTTTGGTGGATATGGCATTCTCGGAATATAATTTGTTGGGACCGGTTCATTTTCTTTTCCAACTCTATCCACTTCCTCACCCTTTTCTTTATTCAAATTTAAATTTTTATTTTTCTCAACCTCATCCGGAATCTCAACAACTTCTTCCTCTCGAGTAGTTGTCCTTGTTGACACAGCGTTCACTTGCTCATTTGTACCACCCACCTCGTATTGTCCCTTAGGGTTCAGAATAGGTTGACTTGGCAACTTACTCTCGGTTAAACGATTTAGCGTGTTAACTATTTGTCCCACTTGGGACTCCAGTTTTGCAATGGACTGGGTGTGGGAATGTACTAACTGGATCACTGGACCAAAACTTTCAAGTGAGGCCAACACCTTCTCCTCAAATGCATTATTACGTGGAGGTTGAGGAGGAGGTTGTTGGTATTGACATTGTTGAGGTCTATAAGCGTTAGGGAAATTGCTCATCTCATTATTATTGTTATTATTATTATTTCTCCATGAAAAATTAGGATGGTTTCTCCATGGCGCGTCTGGATTATTAGTAGTCGAATTATAATTATTTCGTGAGTATTGTTGAATAGAATTAATGTGTTGCTCCACGAATTCCGGAAATTGACTCGCCGATGGACATGCTAGGATAGAATGTGACAGATCAGAACATAATGCACAAATTTCATGAGCGGGTGGGGCTGTCGTTTAGTTCATTGTTAAAAGTCGGTCAAGTTTTTTAGATAGTTCTTTTATTTCAATTGAATGACTTGACTCGAACTTTACCTCTCTCTTAGGTTGTGAATGATATCCCTCAGAACTTACTGACACAGCCTAATGCATCGAATTCTCGCTTAATGTTTCAAAGATTTTTCAGGCCTCGTCAGCACTTTTGTGTAGGAAGGTACCCGCACAAACAGCGTCGACGGTATTACGGACTGAGGGAATAAGTCCCTCGTAAAAGACGTGTACCAACTGCCACTTAGGAACCTGATGATGTGGACACGAGCGTAATAATTCTTTAAATTTTTCCCACGTGTCGTAAAGTGATTCCCCATCTTGCATCACAAAGTTTGTTATGGATTTCCTTATCTGATTCGTATGCATAATAAGGAAAAACTTTTATAAAAATGTGTTGTGTAAGGCTTCCCATGTTCTAATTGTGTTTGGCTCCAAAGATTGGAGCCAGTATTTAGCTTTATCTTTTAAAGAGAATGGAAAGAGCCTCAATTTTAATTCATCATCAGTTAAGTTTTGAATTTTTAAAGTAGAGCATATATCCTGAAAATCTCCTAAGTGTTGATATGGATCTTCATTTAGATGGCCATGAAAAGAAGGAAGTAGCGAGATGGTAGATGACTTTATCTCAAAGTGAGATGCCGTCGCCTCTGGTAAGTCGATACAAGTTTGTGGCGTGTAAGTCGTAGGAATAAAGTAATCTTTAAGTGGAGGCGGTGGCGGTATATTAAGATTATTCATATTGTTTCCGTTGTTTCCGTCAGCCATTTTAATCGGTTCGATTTTAAAAGGTCGAGTTCTCCTTAACCGTTTAAGGGTACTTTGAATTTCGGCCTCAAACAACGACGACGGAATCGGCGTTGATTCGTCATCTTGCAACCTAGCTCTAGAAGCTTGGGTTGCGGACTTACTAACTCTTAAAGTACGTTCAAGTTCAAGATCGATAGAATGTAATTCTGGTTTATTTGAACGCGTACCAAACATAAACTTAAAAAGAAAACTAAACTAAAATAAAAAACTGACTCAAATAATAAAAAAAAAACAAATAGCAATCACGCAACTAAGATAACAAGCACTCAACTACTGTGATGCATGCAAATTATCCTGTAATACAGTGACCGCGTCAAGCCCAGCGCCCCGGGTTTCCTAGCTAATGCAGTGCAATTAACCCTAAACTAATGCAAATATTGCGTCACAGTGCCCTGACTTACAATGGTTTAAAGCGAATTTCACAAGAAGCAATTTCACAAGAAGCAATTTACTTGAATTCTTTTATTTTATTTTTTTCGCGTAAGCTCCTTTGATGTAATTAGCTAATCCACTCGAAAACGTTAGAATTTTGATGACTTGAGAAACTACAAAATAAAAAGAAAAGTTAGTAACTTAAAATAAAATGAAAAATAATAAAAAGAAAACCTAATCTAATATTTACGAATTAACTAAACTAGAATTCTAAAACTAAAGGTAGTAATGCAATCCCCGACAACGGCGCCAAAAATTGATCTTGTCAAAATCAAGATATAAAAAGTGTACTTTACTTTTCTAAGGATTTGTAGTAGTGAAAGCAAAGGTAGAACCCACAGAGATTGAATTACTATGACTCTTAATTTTAAAACCTAAATCTAATTAATTATAAAAACGAGATTTTGATTTTGAATTTAATTAAGCTAAGAACAATAAAATAAATCTAAATTATGAAAGCGATTTAAAAGTGTTTTTGTAAATATGTTTAAAGAAACCTAGGATTGCAAATCCACCACTAGCTTCATAATAGGAATATTTATGAACTACTTTAGCCTATTAAGTTGGATGATAATGGGGAATTGTAGCTACAAGCCCAATTCATCCGTCAAGAAAATAACTATGGTTCCAGCACTAACATAATCCATCTTCGGTTAGTACGAATTATCCCACACTAAACTAGGGTTGTGGCATAATCCGTCTAATCTAGGCATGGACTATTCGGATACTTGATAGCACAATTCAATTTAAGCACCATTACATGAAAATAATCTAAACAGGCACAGCAAGCATAGATCATTGAGCACATCACAGTCAAAATAGATCTAAGACAAGAATAGATTTTGAAAGCAATGATTTAATTCATAGAAGCACGATTTATTTATAAAAATCCTCGGAACATGTAACTGTCATCCATACATAATAAAACTAAAATAAAAACATAAATAAAACCCTATTACTTGGCTAAGGTTTCATTGAAACCCTAGATCTAGAGTCTAGTTGTCCATAGAAGCGGTAGATGGTAAGTAGTTGATGGAGGAGGCCATGGAAATCCTTGGTCTTCTTCTTCTTCTCCTTGCTTTCCTCCCTTCAATGGCTGAAAGTGTGGTTGTATATATTGTGTGTATAATAATTGTCCAACCCTTTAATTGAAGTAAAATAGGGTATATATAGATTTACAACAAGTTTTTGAAAGCTTTCCTAACCTGAAACGCACTAAAACTGCTGTATTTAGCTTTCCAGACGTAATTAGGCAGTTTCGTTCGCGTAGGAATCATCAGTATACTGAAATACGCAAGTTCCATTTTTACACATGTCGCGCGCGCGGGCCGCGCGAATGATTTCAGGATCTTCACGCGAGCGAATCGCGCGCGCGATGTGTTTTTTTCAGCTTCTTTTTGCTTGCTTTTTCACCCTATTTAGCTTGGTATACTTGATTTCTTCCAAATCCTGTCAGAAAATAGAAAATAAAGTAAAAATATACAAAAACATGATAAAAAAGTACTAACAAACGTGAATTAAGGAGTATAAACAGGCTCTGTTCTCTCCCGATCAGGCAACAACAGAAGCTCTCCACAAGGCAAATGACTCAACAGTGATAGCGTCAAAATTATCTCGAATGAATTCTGAATATGAGAATAAAACATTACCAGCATGATTCCTCATAACCCCACCCAGACCAATCCCACCACAATCCGCAAAAGTCGCCGCATCCACATTAGGGTTAAGGCCACCTGGATTAGGTGCCACCCACTTCAGGTCGCTCATCCTCTCTCTGGGTTGCTCACTTTGAGCATGGACGAGATTAGTCGTGATGAATTCTGCTATAAGTTCCTCCACCAGGCTATCCGAAACAACCGCTTCTCTACGAGCCCCCTCCATGAAAAATTTATTCCGATCACACCAAATCATCCAAGCAGAATAGAAAACTTTTTGTACCACATTATCATCCTTACAATTTAAGACCATCTCAATCCAGTCCTCAAAACGGCTCTTCAAAGCTTTTCGCAGAAATATTTCCGAGAACAAGCAGGTCCACATATCCCGAGCGTGGCGACATTCAACAATCGCTTGGGAAACTATTTCAAGGCTGGCCCCACAACGGATACAATTGCCCAAATCAACAACCTTTCGGACCAAAAGATTTGCCTGAACAGGCAAAAAATTGTAAACAGCATGCCATAAAAAGTGTCGTACCTTGTTGGGGACAATTGCTTGCCAAATCTTATCCTACGGGAATTGGGGAGAGCCATGCGATGATGCTCCTCTAGTCTGTGCCTCAACCCCCCACGAGCGAATAGCATGGTAAGTAGAACGGACAGTAAAAACACCATCTCTAGTCCAATGCCGAATACATTTATCGTCGCACCTTGAATGAGCCAATGGGATTTCCAAAATGGCAGACACATCATCCTCCCAAAAAAGCGAGCGAATAAGGGGTTCATTCCACTCCCAACGATTTTCATCAATAAGATCTCTAACCCAGCTACTCTGTAGATGGGGTTGAATTGGGGTGAAAGGTTTAAATTTAATCGGCCAAGGGAGCCATGGATCGATGCCAATTCAGATTCTCACACCGTTCCCAACCCGCCACCAGACATCGAGATGAAGAGCTTCAAGGGATCCCCAAATACTCCGCCATGTGAAAGATGGATAGTGACCAAGCTTTGCTTCCAGAAGGTCCCCAAAGGGAAAATACCTCGCTTTGTAGACCTTATGAAATAAGGAGTCCTTGTTTGTAAGTAACCTCCAAGCTTGTTTAGCTAGCATGGCTTGGTTCAAAGCTTCAAAATTGCGAAAACCCACCCTACCCTCCTTCTTCGTACGACACAAAGAGTCCCACCGTGTCTAATGTATTCGCCTCTTTTTCCTAGTTTGACCCCACCAAAATCTTGACAGGTCTCTCTCAATATCCTTAAGAATCGTAATCGGGATCTTGAAATAGGACATTGCGAAGGCCGGGACAGCTTGTGCAACGGATTTAATTAAAGATTCGTGACAGGACTTTTTTTCTTCCACCCTTTGACTTTACTTTGGACTCTATCTTTGATATATGTAAAAATCTGGCATTTGCCTCTACAAATCAGTGAGAGCAAACCCAAATATTTCTCGTGCTGCACCAAATTATCCACCCCCAACAAATTCTTCATTTCAATAATTTCCTCAACCTTTGAGTTCGGGCTGAAAAACACGCTTGACTTATACAAATTAATTTTCTGTCCAGAGGCACCCTCATAAGTTTGCAAAATACTTAAGAGCTCCTGACAATCGTTATGGGTCACCCTATAAAAATCCATACTATCATCTGCAAAAAAATATATGAGACACAGAAGGCCCCTCCTTACCAATTTGAACCCCTCTTATACAATTCGACTCGGAAGCATGTTTGATAGCACAGGACAACGCTTCCGCATAAAGAATAAAAAGATATAGAGATAAAGGATCGCCTTGTTTGTAATAATAAAAACGATGTTCACCTTTTTCTGTACAAAGCTGCCCTATTATAGATTCCCAAACCAACTTTAGGTTTCGATCGATCGATCGAAGCTCGTTTGAGATCGATCAAAAAGAACCAGAGTTCAATCGATCGAAAACTTGCGATCGATCGAACCTTCAATCGATTGAACCTTGTTTAATCGATCGAACATGATTGAATCTCTTTCAATCCATAGGTTCGTCATCCTCGTTTGCCTTTCCAAGCATTCTGGTGGAGTTAAGAATGGGACCTCTTAGGTTCTTAATTACTGGCTCCGATTAATTATTATTCCATCTAGTCAATACTCCTTAACTAAGGAATCGATAATTAATCAATTATCATTAATGCCACTATAAAATGAAAATTGCACTCCAGTGTATAAGAACAAAATCACACATACATAAGCGATTACTAGACTTGTATAAGATGATACGGATGTCCCTCTACCAGGCAATATTCGTATTTATCATTGGGATGTGATCGGGAGAGAACTAATCCTAAATATACGCCTTAACGAGCATTTGTTAGTACCTTTTTATCCTGTTTTTGTATATTTTTACTTCATTTTCTATTTTCTGACAGGTTTTGGAAGAAATCAACTAAACCAGGCTAAACAGGGTGAAAAAGCATAGTTGAAAAAGCTGAAAAAGCCAAGTCGCGCGTGCGACCTGCGCCCGCGAAATCCAGAAATCGCTCGCGCGATCCGCTCGCGCGAGAACCCCAGAATCGCTCGCGCGATCCGCGCGCGCGAAGGTCCAATTGTCGCGTTCGCGCGACCCGCTCGCGCGATATGTGGAAAAATCATAGTTGCGTATTTCAGTGTACTGAAGACTCCTGTGCAAACGAAACTGCAGAATGACGTCCAGATTGTAAATTACATCAGTTTCAGTCCGTTTCGAGTTGTAAAGGCTTCCAAAACTTGTTGTAAATCTATATATACATTATTTTACTTCAATTAGAGGGTTGGCAATTATTACATACACATTCTAGAACCATACTTCCAGCCATTGAAGAGAGGGAAGCAAGGAGAAGAAGAAGAAGACCAAGGGTTACCATGGCCTCCTCCATCAACTACTTGCTATCTACTACTTCCATGGCCAACTAAACTCTAGATCTAGGGTTTCAATGAAACCCTAGCCAAGTAATAGTGTTTTATTTATGTTTTTATTTTAGTTTTATTATGTATGGATGACAGTCACATGTTTAGAGGATTTTTACAAATAAATCGTACTACTATTGATTAAATCATTGCTTTCAGAATTTATTCTTGTCTTAGATCTATTTTGACTGTGATGTGCTCAACGATCTATTCTTGTTGTGCTTGTTTAGATTGTTTACATGTGATGGTGCTTTATTGATTTGTGCTATCAAGTATCCGAATAGTCCATGCCTAGGTTAGACGGATTAGATCACAACCCTAGTTTAGTGTGAGATAATTCGTGCTACCCGAAGATGGATTATGTTGGTGCTTGAACCATGATTATCTTCTTGTCGGAGGAATTGGGCTTGTAGCTACAATTCTCCATATTCATCCAACGTAATAAGCTAAAGTAATTCATAAATATTCCTATTATGAAGCTAGTGGTGGATTTGCAATCCTAGGTTTCCTTAAACATTATTTAAAACACTTTTAATTGCTTTCATAGTTTAGATTTACTTTTATTGTTCTTAGATTAATTAAATCCAATTCAAATCCGTTTTTCTTAGTTAATTAGACTTAGGTTTTAAAATTAATAGCTGTAGTAATCAATCTCTGTGGGTTCGACCTTTACTTTCACTACTACAAATCTTTAGAAAAGTAAAGTATACTTTTATATCTTGATATTGACAACATCAATTTTTGGCGCCGTTGCCGGGGATTGTATTACTACTCTTAGTTTTATAATCGTAGTTTAGTTAATTCGTAAATATTAGATTAGTTTTTATTTTTCTTATTTTCTGTTTTTGTTTTTAGTTACTAACTTGTTTTTTTATTTTGTAGTCAACGTTTCCGAGTGGAGCAGCTAATTACATCAAAGGAGCTTACGCAAATAAAAATATAAATACAATTAAATAAAGTGCTTCCTTTGGAATTTGCTTTAAACCGCTGTAAGTCAGGGCGCTGTGATGCACTATTTGCATTAGTTTAGGGTTAATTGCACTGCATTAGCTAGGAAACCCGGAGCGCTGGGCTTGACGCGGTCATTGCATTACAGGATAATATTCATGCATCATAGTAGTACTGTGTGCTTGATTGTCGTCTTACTTGCGTGATTGCTATTTGTTTAGTTTGTTTAGTTAGTCTTTGTTTTTAGTTTCTTTTCTTTTGTTTTAGTTTATGTTGGGTACACGTTCAAATAAACCAGATTTAAAATCTTTCTATCTTGAACTTGAACGTACCTTAAGAACTAGTAAGTCCACAACCCAAGCTTCTAGAGCTAGGTTGCAAGACGACGAATCAACTCCGATTCCATCGTCATTGTTTCAGGCCGAAATTCAGAGTACCCGTGAACGGTTAAGGAAAACTCGAACTTTTAACATCGAACCGATTAAAATGGCTGACGGTGGAAATAACAATAACAATCAAAACGACGGTGCGAATATGAATAATCTTAATATACCGCCACCACCTCCACTTATAAATTATTTTATTCCTACTACTTACACGCCACAAGCCGGTATCGAATTACCGGAGGTGACGGCATCTCACTTTGAGATAAAGTCGTCTACGATCTCGCTACTACCTTCCTTCCATGGCCGTCTAAATGAAGACCCTTACCAACACTTAGGGGATTTTCAGGGTATATGCTCTACTTTGAAAATACAACACCTGAATAATGATGAATTAAAATTGCGGCTCTTCCCATTCTCTTTAAAAGACAAAGCTAAATATTGGCTTCAATCTTTGGAGCCAAACACAATAAAAACATGGGAAGCCTTACACACCGCCTTTTTACAAAAGTTTTTCCCTATTATGCGTACAAATAAGATAAGAAAAGATATAACTAATTTTGTGATGCAAGATGGGGAGACTCTTTATGACATGTGGGAAAAATTTAAAGAATTATTACGTTCGTGTCCACATCATCAGGTTCCCAAGTGGCAATTGGTTCAAGTCTTCTACGAGGGGCTTATTCCCTCTGTTAGGAATACCGTCGATGCCGTTTGTGCGGGAACTTTCCTACACAAAAGCGCCGACGAGGCCTGGAAAATATTTGAAACGTTAAGCGAGAATTCGATGCATCAGGCTGTGTCGGTACGTTCTGAGGGATACCTTCAACCTAAGCGAGAGGTGACAGTTGAGTCAAGTCAATCAATTCAAATACAAGAATTAAATAGAAAACTTGACCGACTTATGCAAATGAACAAACCGTCTAATCCATCCTCTTCAGAAGTATGTGCATTATGTTCTGAACCGTCACATAATATCTTTGCATGCCCTTCTGCATCTCAATATCCGGAATTTGTTGAACAACACGTTAATTCTATGCAACAATTCCCACAAAATAATTATAATCCTAGGTCGACTAATTTTCCAAATACGTACCGACCCCAATACCAACAAGGTCAATATCAACCACCTCCTCCACCTCCACGCAATAATGCATTTGAGGAGAAGGTGCTGGCCTCACTTGAAAATTTTGGGTCGGTAATTCAGTTAGTACACTCTCACACTCAGTCTATTGCAAAGCTAGAGTCCCAAATGGGACAAGTAGTTAATACATTAAACCGTTTAACTGAGAGTAAGTTGCCGAGTCAACCTACTCAGCAACCTAAGGGGCAATACGCAGTGGGTAGTACGAGTGAGAGCGTGAACGCTGTTTCGACTAGGATGACTGCTCGAGATGAGGAAGTTGTTGTAATTCCGGATGGGGGTGAGGAAAATAAAAATTTAAATTTGAATAAAGAAAAAGGTGAAGACGTGGATAGAAATAAAAAAGATAAAGAACCGGTCCCAACGAACTATACTCCGAGAATGCCATATCCACCTAATAATGAGGGACCGTCACATCTTATTAAGAAAGGGTCAAAAATGGAAGACATACTCGAGGTGTTCAAACAAGTTAAAATTAATATTCCTTTCCTCGATGCTATAAAACAAATTCCCGCTTATGCCAAATGCTTAAAAGACCTTTGTACTCAAAAGCGCAAAATACGGAGTCATACTCCTAAAAAGGTCTTCCTCACGGAAAAAGTAAGCTCTATATTCCAACACGCTCCTCCGAAGTATAAGGATCCCGGTACACCTACCATCTCATGTGTCATTGGTGACACTGTCATTCATAGGGCTCTCCTTGACTTAGGAGCTAGTGTTAATCTCATACCTTATCACGTCTATAAACAACTAGGATTAGGTGAACTGAAACCTACGGCCGCTACAATACAATTAGCGGATCGTTCTGTCAAAATACCTAGAGGAATCGTCGAGGACGTTTTGGTTAAGGTTGATAAATGCTATTATCCTGTCGATTTCATGGTCCTTGACACTGAGCCCGTGCTAGATGTTAGAAAACACACTCCTGTCATTCTAGGCCGTCCATTCTTAGCCACGGCCAATGCACGTGTTAATTGTAGGGCAGGGGTGATGAAAGTGTCGTTTGGGAACATGAATTTAAAATTAAACGTTTTTAATGCTATGGATCAACCTCCTAAAGACGACGATTACCTATGTGAGGCGGAAGGTGAGGTAAAACGGAATATTGAGCCTACCAAAGAAATAAAGGTGAGTGGGAAAAATAATATAGCGGACGATGATGAGTGGATGAATCCTAATCTCGTGGACCCTAAGGCGGAATCTACTCGGAAGGTAAGAAATCGATTCGAACATAATGACAAACCGTTAATCGATTTAATTCAAAGCGATGTTATTTCTGCGTACCACCGAGCTCTACCTGACATCCTTAGGGGTACACAGTCCGATTTACGGCCTCCATGAGTCTTATGCTAGAAAGGTCTAGCTAAAGACGTAAAAGAAAGCGCTTCTTGGGAGGCAACCCAAGCTTAATGTCGTCTGTTTTCTTTGTTTTGGTCGTTTTTGAGTCTGTTTGTGTCTGTTTTGGACATTCTGGACAGGTTTGGGGGTTGGTATTAATTTAATTTAATAGTATATATAATTTTAGCCACACAATGAAAAAAACCAATCTCGCGCGCGCGATCCGCTCGCGCGAGGCCTCGCTCGCGCGGTCCGCTGGCGCGAGTTTGTGCCTTAGGTGGTTTTTCTTTGTTTTCTCTTTTATGAGCCCTCAGGTTCTCCTCGCGCCTGGAATCGCGGGTGCGAGGTACCCCGCTGGCGCGATTTTTTTTCAAAAAAAAAAATAATAATAAAATAAAAATTCCGGAATTCGCGCGCGCGACGGCCGCTCACGCGGGCCGCTCGCGCGATTCCTTATTTTCTTGATATTTTGTGTTGTTTTCCATATCAGTCCCCCACACTTGTTCTAATAGTTTTTACTTTTCTGTTTTTCTTTCGTAAGCACTTTTAGATCTAGTCCTTTGTTGGTTTCGTAGTTTTAATTCTGTTTACTTTCTTTTATAGTTTATTATCTTTTTGTTTTCGTCCTTTCTTTAGTTTTATAGTTTATTTCGTTTCGTTTAGCGTAGTTATAATTCTCTTAGCTGTTTTTATTATTTTGTTTGTTTAATTTTCTTTTGTTAAGAAGTAACAGGTAACATTGCACTTTATTGCCATATTCCTTTGTGTTCACCTGTTCTATGCTTGTCAAGATCGATGTACTATCGTTCCTTCCTTACGTACTCTCATTTCTTTTATTTTATTGTTTCATTGGGGACAATGACAGGTTTAGGTTTGGGGGTATGCGATCACACATGCACATTAGTTTATGCAAAATTTTAAAATTTTTCAACAAGTGTGTTTAAATAAACGATGTTACCTACGGTTTTTGCAATATTAATTTGATACTTTTTGTTAGAGAACTTTGATTGTTATAGAATGATAAATAAGAGAATATGTGATTAAACATTTGCTGAAGTTATGATATGACATTTTAAGTTATGTATTGTTTGAATCGTAGTTTTATATCATAGATTTGCACATAAACCTATGCACTGCACGTAGTCGCTTGAATACATGTTTGATGTGAACTATAATATGATTCGGATTTCTAGATAACACAAGGTGGAGACTAAACCCAGTGAGCTTTTGAGCCTATCTTTTCTGTTTTGAGGGTTATAAATACATTGTGTTTGTCGAATTTCATTGAAATAGCGCATTTACTTGTTGTTGAGTCTCATTATTCTTGTTTTGGTTGATAGTCAAGTAAAATATTTATTACCATGCTAAATAATCTTCCGTTATAAACATTGAAGAACCGTATTACCCTAGGAAATGATTATAGGCCCTCTTTGTTTACTGCCGACCGATAAATGAAAAAATTTCCTTAGTTCGCCCTTTGAGCTGTTAAAATGCCATTTCTTTCTTTAATTACCATTATCCTTGTTTTTGCTCCAATTTGGCCAACTTGGAGTTCACCCCTGAAAGATTGATCAACTTTTAGTAGTGTTAAGGTGATGTGTGATTGAGAAGAAGAAAATAAGATGCTATTGGGGTAGTTGCTTGGTATTCAATAATCATTTGAGAAGCAAGAAAAGAACAAGGAGGAAAAGAATAAAAAAAAAAATAAAGAAGAGGAAGGTTGGAAAAAAAAAAAGAAAAAGAAAAGAAGAAAAAAGAATGAAAAGGAATGAAGAGAAAGAAAAGATGAAAGTTTGTAGAAGAAGAATGAAAGAAAATCGAACATGCTTTACAATGCCATTCTGAAACTACCTGATATATCTGTCCTATACTTTTTCATAGCCTGAGCCACATTACAACCTGTGAAAAGTCCTATTTGATTCAAGGAAAGATGGTTTAGATATGTAAACGATGGGAGAGGGATTAAGACATGGTAATGATTAATTTCTCTTGATTATTGGCATCTTATCCATGAGACTACTATTCTTGTCGTATCATGCGTCTTTTTCGAGTCATATGTGAGCGTTATTCATTTTGAGAATATATTTCCTTTGCTCCCATATATTAGAAAAATTACACCTGTTTCTGAGTGTTTCATTTTAGAGTGTAATTGACATTGTGAGATTCGTAGTCGAAGCATAGTTGGATGGTTATCCGAGTTATATTCCAAGTTTATGACATGCGCGTGTTCACTTGACTACCATATCACACACGTGCGATTTTATGAGAAACTCTATTGATTTATACGATGCATGTGTTTGAGATTGTTTTTCATAATGTAGATAGATGTTTGATTATGTTTCTTTATGTTCGTTATCCTATTTCAAATCTTTGTTGTATAATAAGGAGTATTGAATATTATGTTTTTCGTTTTTAATAAAACTTTTTAAATTTACAAGTTAATAAAGATGGTTGTGGGTAACTTGTCGATGAGAACCCTCACGAGACTTCACTCGTCCGACTAGGGACACCTAGGGGTTTAAAAGGCTTGTTGCATATGCTAAATGCAATCGTGATCCATACGAAAATGGAATAGATTTTTATTAGTAGTTTTATTTTAGTTTTGCTCGAGGACTAGCAAACTGTAGGTTTGGGGGTGTGATCGGGAGCGAACTAATCCTAAATATACGCCTTAACGAGCATTTGTTAGTACCTTTTTATCCTGTTTTTGTATATTTTTACTTCGTTTTCTATTTTCTGACAGGTTTTGGAAGAAATCAACTAAACCAGGCTAAACAGGGTGAAAAAGCATAGTTGAAAAAGCTGAAAAAGCCAAGTCGCGCGCGCGACCCGCGCCCGCGAAATCCAGAAATCGCTCGCGCGAGAACCCCAGAATCGCTCGCGCGATCCGCGCGCGCGAAGGTCCAATTGTCGCGCTCGCGCGACCCGCTCGCGCGATATGTGGAAAAATCATAGTTGCGTATTTCAGTGTACTGAAGACTCCTGTGCAAACGAAACTGCAGAATGACGTCCAGATTGTAAATTACATCAGTTTCAGTCCGTTTCGAGTTGTAAAGGCTTCCAAAACTTGTTGTAAATCTATATATACATTATTTTACTTCAATTAGAGGGTTGGCAATTATTACATACACATTCTAGAACCATACTTCCAGCCATTGAAGAGAGGGAAGCAAAGAGAAGAAGAAGAAGACCAAGGGTTTCCATGGCCTCCTCCATCAACTACTTGCTATCTACTACTTCCATGGCCAACTAAACTCTAGATCTAGGGTTTCAATGAAACCCTAGCCAAGTAATAGGGTTTTATTTATGTTTTTATTTTAGTTTTATTATGTATGGATGACAGTCACATGTTTAGAGGTTTTTTACAAATAAATCGTACTACTATTGATTAAATCATTGCTTTCAGAATTTATTCTTGTCTTAGATCTATTTTGACTGTGATGTGCTCAACGATCTATTCTTGTTGTGCTTGTTTAGATTGTTTACATGTGATGGTGCTTTATTGATTTGTGCTATCAAGTATCCGAATAGTCCATGCCTAGGTTAGACGGATTAGATCACAACCCTAGTTTAGTGTGAGATAATTCGTACTACTCGAAGATGGATTATGTTGGTGCTTGAACCATGATTATCTTCTTGTCGGAGGAATTGTGCTTGTAGCTACAATTCTCCATATTCATCCAACGTAATAAGCTAAAGTAATTCATAAATATTCCTATTATGAAGCTAGTGGTGGATTTGCAATCCTAGGTTTCCTTAAACATTATTTAAAACACTTTTAATTGCTTTCATAGTTTAGATTTACTTTTATTGTTCTTAGATTAATTAAATCCAATTCAAATCCGTTTTTCTTAGTTAATTAGACTTAGGTTTTAAAATTAATAGCTGTAGTAATCAATCTCTGTGGGTTCGACCTTTACTTTCACTACTACAAATCTTTAGAAAAGTAAAGTATACTTTTATATCTTGATATTGACAACATCAGGATGTATGTTTTAATATACTGTCGACCCAATACGTAGATACATCTTATATTCCTCGAGTATCATTCACTACGCTTGGATTACCAAACATGTCAACAATACACTTTGTTGACAAGGCTAGCCAGCTCTCAGTAATCACTCCTAGTGACATTCTCGAGGGAATACTTACTCTTCGTTTTATAGAAGATGGTAGAATTCCATCTTAACAATATATGTTCCCAACGTTGCATACCTGATTACCCAAGATACCCAGGTGTTGATCTTATAAGACCTCACTGATTGGTAAGTTAAAGCAACCAAGCACACAACTTGTGTCCATAATTGTCTCAGGATTAAGGACATGTATCCCTATGCAAGTTTTGAGTTCCTATTGACTGTGACAGTGTTTAGGTGTCAATAGGTTTAACTCAGGTCCGTCAATGCACTGAGTGCACTAGCATATTAACCAAGAGCCAAAGACTCTTATGAATGAGATTCATCATTCTACCCAGTAGACGTTAATCATGCTACAACATACACCTGATAAGTTATTCATACTTATCATCCACTTTGACTTATTTGAAACAACAAGGTTTGTGATTCATATCTCACATGTGTAATCACATACACAAATAAACCACATACAATGATGTTTAAGGATTTCAGTCTAATATTCATCTCATGAACTAACATACATAAATGCATTATGATATTCCATTGTCTAACTATCTGGCTTGAGGGCATACTCCTTACAAACTCCCACTTGCACGTATAACCATATAGTGTTAAAACTAACACCAACATTATCTACGTGACTTGTCAAAATCCTTAACCCATACGGTTTTGCATAGGGACTGAGAATCGTCGACTGAAACAATCTATAGTAAAACATCTTCATGTTATACTATATCCCTAGGCAAAGACGTCACCAGACATGTATCCAGTAAAGCTAATTCGAAGATTGTCCAAAAACACCATCACCCAGCATATATCTACTACTTCTTTCTCAAGCCCTAGAGAATATATACTTTATGATAGTTCAGTGAACTTAACTTTCATTTGGACTAATATTTGTAAACAACCTTAGTGGTATAACAGATATCCCATGTCTAACCACACATATAAAGTTTATCAATATCGAAGGCTTATGATATACTTTTATGTGGCGTCTTCCATCTTGCACCTAATATACAAGTCATGAAAGAGCAATAGGTTATGTTCAAAGGTGAAAAGCCTTTATCGAAATGTTCTACGTTGAATCTTGTCAGTAACTCTCCGATATAGAAGTTTGAGATAAGTTCATTATCTTAACTTCCCAATCTTAAATGAGCATAATCCAAAGATTATAGCTCACCTCACTGAGATCACAAATATAAAGTATACTGAAAAAACTTAACCTTAACCATTGATAACACTCCTTAACATCTCACAATGATAAAGATGTCATCAATATGAGGAACCATAATCACCACCACACTTCCTTTGTGCAATGATCTTTTATCCACTTAAGCTTCATCCATACTTTAGACAAATCTAAAGTGTTTTGACCAACATGTCAAAACAGATGTCCTTATCTCTGGATGATTGCTTTAGTCCGTAGACTTATGCAAATCGCATACCAGAGCTTCCTTATAACAAAACTTCAATGTATAAGAGGATTTCAGCAATGTTGAGAATTCTCCCACTACAATGAAGTACTAATGTAGGAACAGATGAAGAGGCAGTAGATTTTAGTTCTAGATGATTTATAGATTGCTTTTGAGATATAAATAACTTTGCTCTTTGATATTACCTTTCCTTTGCAAAATTGGTTTCCAACCAACTTTTGTTTTCTCTAGAAACATTACAGAGGTATTATACTTCTAATCTAGATTCAAAAGGCTCATCCTTCCTTTACACCAAAGTACTAGACAACCTTATCCAAAGTTACCATGAGAAAGAAGTCGCATCCTTTTCACAACTTTGGGGATGTCTATCGGAAAGATTTGTTTTTGAATAAAATCCAGTACATACATTGTAGTTCCATCGAGAAAAAACAAGGAATAGTAGTAACTCTAAATAACTCATCTCATGACCCAGTCATATCTAAAAGAAAATAGTTCATTCTACCTGCCACACCATCCCGTGAAGGTGCACAAGGTGTAGATGACCGAGAAAGAATCTCATTCTTATCTCCTATAGACAATAAAAGCATTAGACAGATACTCACCATTTTGATCAAATCAAAAAGTAATGATATTCTTTTACCAATTACTCTTCATTCCAAACCTTTTGAATTTCTTCAGAAGATTGAGGATGAAAGTGCAATAGGTAAATTTATATCAGTATCTGGAGTAGACAAAACTACCTTGCAACTCTAATGTTTATTGCCCCACATACGTGAGATAAAAAAAAAACTTCGGTTGAGTGATCTTTCATAAGAAGAATCACATGATCACTCTACCCTCTAAATAGGATTGACAAATACGCAGTGGTCTTAGCAACCAAATGAGTTTAGGATCCAATCCTTTACTCCCTATTTATTCTATATAGATTAATATTATCTAGGCTCTACAACCAAAGGTTTATAGAATTAGTTGAAGTTCCTATCCTTTTATATGGTAAAATATCCATGAATTATTTAAATACTACGTTAGATAATATATGAGAAACAAGAATAAATAGGTGAGATACTTGACACGTTATTAGATCACATTAAAAGAACACTTTCTTTTAATCAACAATTTCAGTACCAAAATCAAAAGAATAATTGTCATTCATTAATTCAAAACTGAAATTCATCTAACTCCAAAGTTTTATTACAATATAAAACTACTAATTTAATAGCAACTCTTACATCAGATCCTAAAAGGCAATCAAGATCTTCTAATTACTGCACATTCTTATTTTCCAATCCCCTGCAACAATTACATACATAATTAGAAAATAAATAATTAATACCCCAAGTAGTTGAAGTATCAGTTTTTCAACTTACTTCAAAAACTAGTGAAAGGATAATAACTTGCCTTTTGGCAGTCAAGTATTCCACACAGTTCCTTTTTCCAATGCCCTCTTATGCCACAATGAAAACACTTTCCTTTTGGCACAGCACCAGCCTTTCCCTTTCCAAGTTTTGCCTTCTTCCTAATAGTTGGGTTAGGCTCACCTATCCTTGAGTCTTGCTTCTCCTTCACTAAACTTATGCCCTTGGGCTTAGTTCTAGAAGATGAAGCCATTTTAATGTTTTGAACATTTGACTCCTCTTTGACTATATCCATCGTTGCCTCAAGAGAGCTCATTTTACTCATTTGTTGAAAAAACTGTTTTACTCATTTTAAAAACCCTGTTAAATTGAGTGAATGATGAAGGCAACGAATGCAAGATTATGTCAACTTGAGTCTCACCATCAATGTTGGAACCCAGAACTTCCAGTACTTTAAAATAAGTAACCATTTTAAAAACATGCTCTCTTATTAAAGTTCCTTCCAACATTCTGGTGTCCATGACTAACTGCAGTTCGACTCAGTTCCCCAAACATCTCCTCCAGGTTTAGTATTATAGCACGGGCAGTGTAAAAAGGTTGATGTTGCTGCTTCAACACATTAGACAAATAGTCTAAGATGCTAGAGCAAGCCATTGAAGGAAAAACATGTTTAAAATGATTTTAAACGCGCAGCAGAAAGATTGAGTTTCAAAAACTTATTGGTATGCCCGGATCTACTACCCGTAAATTCTATAGATGCGTACAAGAAGGGGATAAGAAATTAAACCTCAGGTCTTGAACCCAATTTTGATTTTCTTTTTCCTTGATGGTACAGTAGCTTCCACTAGGCTGTCTTCACTCTTATGTCTCCTATGAATGCTTCCCAGAGAGGCTAGAAATGGTGGAAACTCTAACGGGACGATAAGAAGGCTTAGAAAAACCTTAAACAGTCTCTACAGCTTTTGTATAGAAAAAATGATGATTATTAAAACCTGTACACAGTTGCCCTATTTATAGATTTCCAAAATCGACCTTAACCTTCGACCGATCAAAGTGGCTTCTATCGATCGAACTTTCTATCGATCAAAGTACTTTCGATCTCTCGAGCCTGCCTAGACTTCAATCGATCAAAACCTATTCGATCGATTGAACCTGTCATGACAAGATCCTCTTGTGCCTTTTCAAGCATCCTAGCGGAGCTAAGAGTGGGACCTCCTAGGCTCTTTATTGTTGGCTCAGATCAGTTGTTAATTCCCATGACCAAACTCTTTGATCAGTAAACTAACCAACTGATCAGTTAACGTTTACTCCACCATAAAATGATAACTGAACTCCAACACAAAAGAACATATCTGAAGCGATAACTAGACTTGTATGTTGTACTAATGTCCCTCTACCTTCAGCATTTGTAATCATATTCAGGTAGTCGGATAACTGTTACTGTCAACCTGAATCATGAATACTTTTTGTATTCCTTGAGTCCCATTCAGCTCTCATGGTTACCAAACATGTTGATAACTACTTATCAACAAGACTGCAGTTCCCAGTAATCAACTTGGTGACATTCTCAAGGGAATGCTTACTCTGAATCAGAGGGTAGATTCTATCTTGCCAATATATGTTCACAACCCTAGGAACATGACATACCCAAGATACCCAGGTGTTGATCTACTATAGACCTCACTGATTGGTAAGTCAAAGCAGCCATATCCACAGTCTGTGTTCATAATCGTCTCAAGATTGAGAACACGTACCTTATACAAGTTATGAGTTCTTATCGACTGTTTGACAGTCTTGAGTGTCAATAGGAAAGCTCAGGTCCGCCAATGCACTATAAGCACTAGCATATTAACTAAGAGTCACACTCTAGTGATTGAGATTCATCACTCCATCCAATGGTAGTTAATCATGCTACAATGTATACCTGATGAGATATCCAGTCTCATCATCCACTATGACAAGTTCTAAGTATCAAAGAATAGTAATTCGTATCTCACTTGTATGTATCTCATACACACACGAATTACTTACTATGATACTTAAGGATTAACAATCTTATGAAAGAAACATACACAATGAAATGTAAAGCTGATATCCATATATTCAAATGTTAATGTCTCATACACAAAGTAATGGTTTGAGGGCACAAACCCAACAGCCATACCATCAATTCTTATCCACTACCAATATCGATCCGCAAGATCTGTTAGGGTGTCATGGCATAGAATAAGTGGACAGGGAATGGTAAGAACATATTTACATCCATTAGTAGTTAATAATTCATCCAGTTCCAGTTTCCATTCAACATAGTTATTTCCAATTAGCTTATTCTGGATCATGGTTATAGCAAGTGGGCTAGACGTAATGAATCCGAAATACAAATAATATAACAGAGTTACAATATGGAAATCATGAATATGAAAATTTATATTATACATTGGAATTCCCTTAACCAGCTCATTAATTGTCTTCAGGATATCAAGCTAATGAAATTCTCTGTGTGGCGATCATAACCTCAGAGCCTGATTGGGAAACCCATCATGAATGTCGTGCAACTTTTACAAAATAACTCATGACTCCTGAACTTTTGGTCTCTAAGTTTCTGGATAATACTCTGTATGGAATCCCTTACCCATAGCTTAGCTAGTGTTCACCATTAACTAGAATCCAATGACAACCGCCTCAAGTAGTGCCTAAATATAGTGGTCACCCTCTAACACGTCTCATTGATTCTATCCAAAGGAAGTTCATATCTAGCAACCAATGAACAGTCTATCCTCCATATGGAATGATCACCCATGGCTAGGTGACACAGAATACACTATCCACCTTACATTGAACCGTTTATGGAAGACCGTGGGAGTTATAAAATAAGTCCCTCTCCCACTAGATTTTTGTAAGAAGTTCATATCTAGTAATCAATAAAAAATACCCTCCGTATGGAATGGTCACTCATAAATGAGTGGCACAGAGTATTTCTCATACTTACAATGAACTAAGAGGAATTTTTAATTTTGAAAAAGAAATGTTTCTTCACATTGCCCATAAACATCCAGTGTTTACTAATGTGTCGAAAAGGTTTTTGAATTTTATTTTAGAAAACCTATTTTACGTGCATGCAAGTAGTAACAATATATAAAAGGTGAATCACAACTAAGCACATAAAACAAAAACTAAAATTGAAATATAAGCATTCAACAATGCCTCTATCTCCCATGGCTCTATCTCTATAAAACCTCCTTCTTGGTTTGATCACCTCCAGCTCCATCTTCATGGACAACGGCTTGCTCCTCCATCTTCATGGACTATCTAATTATATTACATTGGTCCTATGCTTCTTTCGAAGCTTATAATTTGTCTAGAAATATAAAACAACATTAAATATAAAAAGGCTAGGAAAACCGCTGCGACTTTTCCTTTCGTAGGATTGAAGTCGCAACGCCCTTTACACATGCCTTAAAACCAAATCCAAATAAAATATGTATCAACCACAAAATTTAAATGCAAAATTTAAATCATCGGTGCCATGCGAGATAGCGGTCTAACTTGCTGCAAAAAGGTTAGACGTACGCAAATCCATGCATATATACACAATAATGTATATATATATTGGAACCCCTAACTGATTCACAAAAATCATAAACACTTTATGAAGTGAATAGGACTTAATACAGCATAATAAGTTCTCTGTCATACTTTGATCGCTCGAAAGACTTTCAATTGATCGACCGTTCGATCGATCGAACCAAGTTCAATCGATCGAACTTAAGATTTCACAGACTGATTTAAAATTTTTCAGAATGTTGTAAAAAATTAAAATAATTAATTTTTTTCAAAACTATTAAACTATGAAAAACACCTGGATAGAGAATCAATCTCGATTGATCGACCAGGTTCGATCGATTGAACAAAACAAAGTTCGATCGATCGAAAATAGTTCGATCGCTTGAGAACAGAAAGTATCAATCGATCGAAAATACCATGCATCCAATACAATCACAAATTTGTATTATGCTGCAAAACTACTACAGAAACGGATCTGTGATAATGCAGTTTCGAAACCAGTCCTAAAATTAACATGCAAATCAAAACTATGTTCCAAAACGCATCTATAGATCCAAACAAGCGAGGCTCTGATACCAATTGTAGGAAAATTAGGTTTAAAATTTTATTTAAACGCGCAGCGGAATAACTAAGTTGAAAACTTTTATTGGTAGCCCAGATCTACAACTCGTTAACTCTATAGATACGTAGAACAAGAGGGAGAAGATTTTTACCTTTAGGTCTTGAACCCAATTCTGATTTTTTCCTTCTCCTTTAGTGTGTAGAAGCAACCTCTAAGAGATCTTCACCCCTATGTTTCCTTGAATGGTCCTAGATAAACTAGGGTTGGTGGGAACCCCAACATAGAGGATAAGAAGGCTTTAGGAAACCCTTAAATAATTTCTACAGCAATGGAATAATAAAAATGACATTCACCTTTTTTTGTATGAAGCTACCCTATTTATAGATTCCCAAACTGACTTTAGGTTTCGATCAATCGAAGCTCGTTCGATCAATCGAACAGAACCAGAGTTCAATCGATCGAAAACTTTCGATCGATCGAATCTTCAATTGATTGAACCTTGTTCAATCGATTGACCATGATTGAATCTCTTTCAATCCATAGGTTCGTCGTCCTCATTTGCCTTTCCAAGCATTCTGGCGGAGCTAAGAGTGAGACCTCCTAGGTTCTTAATTACTAGCTCTGATTAATTATTATTCAATCTAGTCAATACTCCTTAACTAAGGAATCAATAATTAATCAATTATCATTAATGCCACTATAAAATGATTATTGCACTCCAGTGCAGAAGAACAAAATCACACATACATAATCGATTACTAGACTTGTATAATATGATACGGATGTCCCTCTACCAGGCAGTATTCATATTTATCATTGGGATGAATGTTTCAATATACTGTCGACCCAATACATAGATACATCTTATATTCCTCGAGTATCATTCACTACGCTTGGTTACCAAACATGTCAACCATATAGTTTGTTGACAAGGTTGGCCAGCTCTCAATAATCTTTCCTAGTGACACTCTCCAGGGAATGCTTACTCTTTATTTTATAGAAGAGAGTAGAATTCCATCTTGATTATATATGTTCCCAACGTTGCATACCTGATTACCCAAGTTCCCTAGGTGTTGATCTTACAAGACCTCACTGATTGGTAAGTTAAAGCAACCAAGCACACAACTTGTGTCCATAATTGTATCAAGATTAAGGACATGTATCCCTATACAAGTTTTGAGTTCCTATTGATTGTGACAGTGTTTAGGTGTCAATAGGTTTAACTCAGATCCGTCAATGCACCGAGTGCACTAGCATATTAACCAAGAGTCAACGACTCTTATGAATGAGATTCATCATTCTACCTGGTAGTCATTAATCGTGCTATAGTGTATACCTGATAAGTTATTATTCACTTGTTACTAATAAAAATCCCTTTTCTTGTAGGATTTGAGAACTTGTTCAAAGTGGAACCAAGCATTTTGGGTCGTACCTCAAAATAAGGCAAGGAACACATTTCTTCAGGGCCGGATCGATCCGCCCTTAATACCCGGATCGAACTGGCCCTGAAGAAATGTGTTCCTTGCCCATCGCACATGTCAATGATGAAAAATGCAAGTGTGAAAATGAGTAAAAAATTAATCTCATGAAAGATACCATTCACTAGAGGATGTGGAATAACTCTAACTACTTGTCATGATCGTCTCAAACTCCGAATCACAAAACTTGAGGAACAATTAGGACCTTGAGGGGTTCTAAAGTGGGAAAGGGTTATGAGGTGAAGACAAGGGGGAAGGAAGTGAAGTGTTTGGGCACAAGCTTGAGATTTATTGGAATGCATGGATACAAATGACCACAAGAGATAAATCATCCACAAATATTTCTTTGAAGCTCAAAAAGAAAAGTGCAATTGACTATGAAGCTCTTTTTCTTCTCTTTTTAAAAATTTTTTTTATTATTTTTTTTCATCATATTTTTTTAGAACTCGTTCCCAAATCCTAAAAGAAAGAGATTTTTATTAGTAACAAGTGAACAACAACAAGAATAATAAAAATATAATTTATCCATTAAATCTCTCAGTATAAGTGATAATTCGTGTACAATAAGGGTAAAATCATGAAGTTAAGAATGCAATATTGGACACGAATTAGTTATCCATGCTTATCATCCACTGTGACTTATTTGAAACAACAAGGATTTGTGATTCATATCTCACATGTGTAATCACATACACAAATGAACCACATACAATGATGTTAAGGATTTCAGTCAAATATTCATCTGAAGAACTAACATACATAAATGCATTATGATATTTCATTGTCTAACTATCTGGTTTGAGGGCATATTCCCAACAATTGTCAGGTAAGGAACCTGTCTCAAAAAAAAAATTAACAGTAGAAAAAACACTCGACCCCACCAACTCCCAAAAAGTATGAAAAAAATAAAGGGGGCATATACCATCAGGCCCAGGGGCCTTATTCGGGTGCATCTAGAAAATAGCTTTCTTGACTTCCTCCATCGGAACTACCGAAAGGAGCCGATGATTGACATCATCCGAAACCCAATGCCCAACACGGTCCAAAAACTTCTCTATGCCATTAGACCCCTCGGAAGAGAAGAGAGAGTTGAAGTAGCTAACAATAATGCTCTGAACCCCTTGTTCTTCATTACACCAGAACCCCTCCCCCCCCTCCCCCATCATCCTCAAGGCCATTAATATGATTCATCTTCTTACGTTGCGACGCTTTACGGTGGAAAAAACCCGTGTTCTTGTCACCACTTCTAAGCCAACTCACGTAAGATCTTTGACACCACATAATTTTCTCCTTCTCAAGTAAAATATTAATTTTCTTCTGAAGGGTGAACTCCTTTTGGTGGTTGCCTTGATAAGGTGACCCTTGTTGCAATTTACCCAGTTCCTCAGTCATATGTCTTATCTTGCGCGAAATGTTACCAAACGTATTATGATTCCAAAAAGTAAGAGCTTCACCATACCTTCGAATCTTCACCTCCATAGGCTCCCCATCAATAGAGCGTGACCATGCAAAATGAACCACGCATTCCAAATCCTCATGACCCACCCACATCTCTTTGAAGTAAAACATCCTTTTGTTTTCTCTCCATCTCACTGGCGGTTTATCATTCCAAACTAGAGAAATTGGACAATGATCAAAATACGTCGATTCACGGTGTAGTACAAAAGCACTTGAGAAGCATGAGGTCCAACCACCCGTAGCCATAAAATGGTCCAACCTTTCTTTAATTAACATACCATCTCTGTGTGCTTGCCACATGAATGTTCCCCCCTAAAGTGAAGGTCAGAGAGCTCACAATGATCCAATGCTCTACAGAAATTTTTGATGAGATGTCTATCCAGATCTCTACCGCCCAATTTTTCCCAGGGACTAAGAGGTCATTAAAGTCCCCTCCCCCCCCCCCAACCACGCACAAAAGAGTCAAAACATCCTACAGACTGCAAAGCAAATTCAATGTAGCACAGCGTTTCCTAGATTTTGGGTGTCCATACAACCCTATTTTTCTCCATTTAGCACCTCGTCCCCCTCCTTTACAACCACAATATCAATGAAGTGTTTGCAATATCCCAACAATTAAATTGAAATGGCATTGGCCAACACATAGCTAACCCACCACTCTTACCCACAGAATTAACTGCCACACAACTAGAAAACCATAGAGATTTACTTAGATCCTTCATCTTATTGGTAATTAATTGAGTTTCAGATAAAAACATAATGGTAGGAGCTTCCGCCTGCACCAATTGGCGCAACACCTGAACTGCATGTGGGTTCCCAAGCCCACGGTAGTTCCAACACACCCAACTCATTAGGTAGGCAGTGCTATACTATAGCCACTACCTCTAAATCATTTATCTGTTAAACAAATTGGACCTTCTTCGAGTAGTATAAATCGTCACCAGTGCATAGAATTTTATCATGGTTTCATTTTTCTTTTGTACCCATAGAGACGTCGCTCGTAGCTACAGTGCTTGTATTTCTATGATACTGGTGACATCACTTTTTCCTTAATGGCCCGCTATTTTCCACCTCATGCACTTCATCAACCTCGTCAAGAGAAATTGCCATGCCCTTCCCTTTGTTTACAACAAAAACATATTTCTCGTGCATAACAAATGAAATAAGGGTGCTCTACTCAACCTGTGCATCACTACTGACATCCTCCATACGACTCTCCACCTCCTTTACATCTTTGGATTGGGTCGCTTGTTCTTTCTCTGTCCCTACAGGTCCCATTGTTTCGACCGAATCCTCCTTATCTTCTCTATTGAAGCCACGGCCAGCATTAGTGTCATCATTCTTACTCCACTTCCTATGAATTGCTCCATCAAATCCCGAGGTTACACGCAGCCATGGCCCATATTAGGTGGCTTTAGAAGGGTTTTGGAGATTATCAAAATTTCCACCATCACATTCTCGTTCAACATGACCTATCATACCACAATAATAGCAAAAGGACAGTAATCTTTCATCCTTGAAGAACACCCAATGCTTGTCTCCTTAGAGGCTAATCATGGCTCCCCTTGGCAACAACCTTTAAAAATCAAAATGCACCTTTACACGCAAACAGTCCCCCCATCCTATCCCTCTGTTGTCCGAGTCCACAAGCAGCACCTCGTCTACACTTGTGCCCACTTTCCGTCCAACCTCATCCATCATACTCCCTAAAGGAAGGTTGTGAATCTGAATTCATAATGCAACACAATCAAAATTCGGCCTCGTTATTGCTATTGATGGATCAATCTCCCGCATAACCAAAAGATGGTTATTAAATGACAACAGCTCTATATTAAGGACTCTACACTTCTCTATCATATTGTTGAAGATAAAGAGAAACTTGTTTTTGCCAATAACCCTAATTTTGTAGCCCTTACTCCTCCACAAAGGGATCAGAGCCTTACGCAAAGCTTCAGCACTGATAATCCTCGGCGTGCACAGCCATCCTACTAGGCACTGTGTGTACTTATCGTCTAATTGTGTAATTCCCTATATTTTTTAATACTTGGTTATAAATAAGACCTTGTATACTTGTGTGAACCCTTGGTGTAAAACCTTTCTTAATTGATTGAATGCTTCTCAATCGATTGGTCTCATTTATTTCTCAATCGATTAAACTCATCTCAATCGATCGAACTTGTGTGTTCTCAATTGATCAAACCCACTTCGAGTGATCGAAACTCTACCGACCCGAATCCATGACGTAGACCCATTCTCAAGCGATTGAACTTTTTTCAATCGATCGAACCTTGACTGACCTGTCCTTAATCGATCGAAAGTGCTATTATTCTTATCCGCGTATTTACCACCTGCCCCTCTTGTCTACTTATATATATGTGTATGTTCTGTGTGTGTGGGGGGGGTGTTTGGCAGAGAAAGAGAGATTAGAGAGAGAGTTGGTGTGGGTGTGGGTGTGAGTGTGTATGTTTCGTATATATATATATAACCATGTATGTGTGTGTGCTACATATATACACCCTCTAGGGTAGAGCAGAGACAGAGGAGATAAAGAGAGAGAAGAGGAAAAGAGGAAGATGAAGTAGAAAATAGAGAGAGACCAGAGAAGAGGAGAGTGTTCGAAGCTCCGCTACGCGAAGCTTCGAACGCTGCCACTAGACTGTCGGAGCAAAGGTGAGTTCATTAACTCACTCAAGGGATAATTCTAGGATGGTTTCTATGTGTTTAGAATATGTATATTGTGACCCTGAGACACCAATTCATCTCTACCCAATTTCTGGGTGGAAGATGATTCTCAATCGATCAAACTATTCTCGATCAATCGAACTTGTTGTTTCCTCAATCGATCGAACTCACTTCAATCAATCGAAATGACTTTTCCTTAATCAATTGAAAAGAGTTTAATCGATCAAAACTGACAAAACATGTTATTTTTTATTGATTCTAATATGAACTGTTTAGTTGGTTAAATTTTATACCATGATTCCATATGTTGATATTGTTAAACTGAATAGTAGAACGGAACACAATTGCATGTTAATAATCAGTAATGAGTAGTTATGTTGAACACAAAGCATGTGGTAGTCTGGTTATCTAGAGCATGAGCATTGCACAATATGTGGTCAGCATGCATGGAATAGTGTTATGAAGAGATAAGAGAATATGATGAAAAATGAGATATATGCCTAATTGTGAAATAATGTGATATGTGTAATTTAGATTCGTGGGATCAATGGCTGACGAGTCGGGTAGACATGGGGTGGTTAGAGTTCCTAGTGCACCACTCGTTGTTGAAGACATCCAGTGATACGTATGCACTGTTGAAGACATCCAGTGTACCGTTGATGATTACATCCAGCTAGTTCCCTAATGTATTTTTCACTATATAGATGACCAGTGAGAACATACACATCGTAGAAGACGTCTGATGTGCCACTTCCATCGTTTACAGATAGGATTGTACCGTGTAGACGACCGATAACCTGTCAAGGGAAACCACCGAGTAACCGAACGGTGTGGCCTACCGGCTAAGTCATGTGATATCAGAGTGGTATTATGGTATCGACGTATGGATACAGAATGATGTTATATGGTATCGACATATGGATACAGAATTCATGTGGCATAGGACACCTCTAGATAAGCAACCAGTGTGGCCTACTAGCTATATTATATGGTATCAACGTATGGATATAGAATTTGTGTGGCGTAGGACATCATTAGGTAAGCAACTGGTGTGGCCTACTGGCTCAGTTATGTGGAATCGATGTATGGATATCAAATTCATATTATTGTATTGACATATGGATACGGATAAGAATAAGAACATAGATACGAGTATAAATATGGATATGGGTACTAATTGTCATGCCCCGAGGTAGCATAAATATGGAAAGCATTTAATTTCCTTTATGGACCCGTAGGTCGCGACAGTTTGAAGGATCGAATCCGTTCCAAACGTCGAACAACATTAAACCATAAATCAGAGTAGAGCAATCAAGGTTTACAAAAATTTTCTAACTTAATAAATATTACAGCACGGGATCACCTAAAGGCACAGACCTCCTTGAAACAAAATAATATCTAACATCTATTACAGTCATCCTTATTACAAAACTAGTTCATGACTTAAAACAAAAGATAATGATAAACAGCTTCTCTTCAAAAGCAGCCTTTCTCAATTAGCATAGTCATATAGTCCCTCTTGATTATAACCTGAAAAGCCTAGACACGAATGTCCAGGACGCATCAACGTCGTCAACATTGAGAAGCTGGTGAGTATTAAAAACATCTGCTCGAATGTAAAACATACTCATTTACTATTTTCCATTTTTCAATTTCATTAATCAACGAGTTAATCATCGCAATGAATTCAATTGATAAAATAGTAAGAATCGCATTATAAACTTTGGTTTATAAAACATGTGACCATGCATGAGACCAATACCACCATTCTCATCTTACCGACTCTTTTCTCTCGACAACACAAATACACAACTCTCCCACTCTAGTGTCTTTGAAATACTCCGATAGCCACACTTTAGCACAGGGTGCTAGGGAATGTCCAGTTTGCCTCACACTTTAGTACGGGGTACCAGGGAGTGTCCAATGCCTCACACTTTAGTACCTAATCTGCCTCGCAAATACTGGAGGAAACCTCATGCAGTATCCAGACTCGGGTACCAGGGAATGTCCGTAGGCCACACTTTAGCACTTCCATGGGTGCCAGAAAATGTCCAATTTTGGCGTCACACACTTTAGCACTACCATGGGCGCCAAGGAATGTCCAGTTTTGCCACCGTTGCATTTCAAAGACACTCTAGCCACAATCTCAACACGTCACACATTGGTACACAATTACCAAGGAGTGTCCACACAATCTCAACCACATACTCTTTTCCAAACTGACCACCACTCACCATGCATGTACAACTGACTCCACATGAATGACATGTGACTTAATATAGAAATGTAAAGTACTGGAAACGATAATCATGGGTATACGAGAAGAAATCAAATCTTATATGAAACAACTAGTGAATTCATCAAAAACTACTTTAATTCGCTTTTACAGCTACTAGTACACAAGCAGGTTCACTTTGAAGCAATGCCCTTAAAAATGAGTTATAACTTTTATGGATGAATTACATATCAAATGAAAGGTCTTTGAGTCTAGTTTCCAACGCTTCAAGCGGTGCGCGTTTTTGAGTTTTCTAGAGGAAGTTATGACCGTTTTAGTAAAAGTCGTCAGTGTTGAAACATGTCAATCGATTGGCAAAAGTGTCAATCGATTGGATGATATGGAAATCGATTGGATGACATGACAATCGATTGGATATGTTTCCAATCAATTGAAACTTCATCTTCTTCCATAGTTTCGAAATTAAAAGCTAGTTTTTACACATTTCTGAATTCTGCTTCAACCAGGACATGTAATATATGGATTTCTTCATTTTTCCGCAAGGATTACAAATACGTGATCGGTTTTAACTAATTTCAATCGTAGCTCTTATATTTCACGTAAAACTGAGAGGTGACAAAACTTTCAATCAATGATACATCGCGATACGGATGAATTAAGCCGTAGTATTCGAACCGTAGCTTATTGGGACTAAGATCTTTCATTCCCAATTCACGGAATCGATTTTGGTTAACTTTTCTAAAACTCCAATTTTCAAAGCTTCAATGGTGATTTCTTGTATATACATATATACACCTCTATATATACTAAAATATACATATATAAACATTGAGAGTGAGTTTATAATACTGACTGAGGCTAATTTGACAGAATTTAGAGGTCGAGAATTCTGCCGAAATAATCAGTCGCTTAGATTTCTTCCTCGTTCTCTTTCTTGTCTTGATATATATGTATAACTATGTATGTATATATATGTATACAATCTGTGTGTGTGTGTGAGATAATTTTAAGAGAGATCAAGAGAGAGTTGAGAGAAATTTGAGAGAAGCAGTGAGTTCGTAGAGAAAATTGTGAGATTGTGAGAGTATATATATACACTGATAGATTTGGGCTCCAAGTAAACCATAGAGTTTACACGGTACGGTTGAGCTCGCGTACTCCCACACCCAAAACGCGATATAGTCGCAGATTAAAATAAAAACTTGTATTATCCGATTGAAATAAAAATACAAAAAGTTATGTTCACGTAGGAATTAAATTCCCAGTTGTTTAAAAAGTATAGATACAATTTTCAAATCTATAGAAAGAGTTTTCTATATTTGTGGAAATTATGGTTTGACCCCAAGTAAAAATTCTTAATAAAATAAAGCAAGTAATACCAATTAAAATTATGAAAATCACATTTAATAATTAAATGAAAATACAGGTTGTTACATCCTTCCTCCCTTAAACAGGACTTCGTCCCCGAAATCTAGACTAACTAGTCATGAAACAATTCTGGGTACTTCTTCCTCCTATCAGCTTCAACTCCCCACGAGGCTTCATTCTCGTCATGGTGATTCCACTGAACCTTCACCAACGAAATAACTTTGCCTCTCAACTTCTTGACACTCTGATCCAGAATTCTCACGGGCCTTTCTTTGCAAGAAATGTTATGACTCGTCTCATTATTGTCATAGCTAACCACGTGCGAGGGGTCTCGTATGTATTTTCTCAACATGCTCACATGGAATACATTGTGAACCCCAGACATCTTCGGTGGCACCGCAAGTCGATAAGCCACTTTCCCAACACGATCAAAAATCTCGAAAGGTCCGATAAAACGCAGAGCTAACTTCCCTCTCTTGAGACTGAAGTGTACTACTCCTCGGGTCGGTGAAACCTTAAGAAGTACGTGGTCTCCAACACTGAATTCCAAATCTTTCCAGCGTCGATCAACATAACTCCTATACCTGCTTTGAGCGGTCCTCATACTTTCCTTGACCAGGGAAATCTTCTCGTCGGTTTCTCTAACCAAACCTGGCCCCAACAACTCTGTATCTCTGACTTCTGCCCAACACAACAGAGAACGACATGGTCGTCCGTGTGATAACTATTGTTATAGGCAAATTCAACCAAAGGCAAGTGTGTCTCCCATGACTCTTCAAAATCGATAACACAAGCCCTAAGCATGTCTTCCATGATTTGATTAACACGCTCAGTTTGCCCATGTCATGCCCCAACGTAGCATAATACAGGAAAGCATTTAATTTCCTTTATGGACTCGTAGGTCGTGACAAGTGAGTATGACCAATTGTCCCTGCAAACAAAATAACTTAGACAGCATTTCTTGAGAAAAGGATACTAATAAACATAAGCTCTGAATTTAAAACTTACTAAACTATTACATCAGTCAAGTCTTGTGGCACAAACCGCCCTTATTCAAATCTATCATAAAGTCTATTACAACCTCAAATTAAAAGACATATGAAATATAAAACAGCCTCCTGGAAAGTCCCCTGTAGTAACCCGTGTTTTCATGTTTAAATTGACGATTTAGACTTCGTGTGCGATTTTAGCGAAAATTGGTCACAGGGGTATTTTGGTCATTTTTTCAATTTTATAAGTCATGAACTAAAAATATATTTTTTTGGGAAAAGTTGCGTAAGATTAAATGATTTGGTATTCGTGTTGGAAGTTAAGATTTTTCGAGTCATATTTAAAATTAAATCTAATATTTTCTCTTTTAATTTTAACAGTAGCAGAATTTTGTTTTCAGATTTTTGTTAGGAAAACGAAGGAAATTTAAGATTCTGCCCGCTTTGTCCCAAGCAAAACTCGATTCTGCACACTTTTCGTCTAATGCAATTTTCTCAGATTCTGCATCGTTTGGGCAGAAAACGAGGATTACAGTAGCAGTTTTAGTGTATCAGAAATTAAATCTAATATTTTCTCTTTTAATAATTAGGTTGTTAGGCCAATTTGTTTGGTTATTTATACACTAATATTAGTGGAGTTATAGGTGCATTAGTGTATGTTTACATCATCTTGCATATTCCTTATAAACTACCAATTAATTAGAAGATAGTGGGTTGTTAGGCCATTATGCTTGGTTATTTATACACTAATATTAGTGGAGTTATAGGTGCATTAGTGTATGTTTACATCATCTTGCATATTCCTTATAAACTATCAATTAATTAGAAGTTAGTGGTTAATAATTAGGTTGTTAGGCCATTATGTTTGGTTATTTATACACTAATATTAGTGGAGTTATAGGTGCATTAGTGTATGTTTACATCATCTTGCATATTCCTTATAAACTACCCATTAATTAGAAGTTAGTGGTTAATAAGTGGATTGTTAGGCCATTGTCTCCAAGTGGAAGCTTGGCTATTTATACACTCAAATACTCTCTCAAACACACACATTCTACACTTCTAGCATAGAGAGCTTGAGAGAGTCACATAGAGAGAGATTTATATATATATACACAATTATAGATATAAATACACCTCGAGTTAGAAGAAGAAGAAGAAGAAGAAGAAGAGAAGTGTTTGGGAGTTGCTCAACATCATTTATAGGTACCGGGTTGTGTACAATATGCTTTCTAAATTCTCCGGAGTATTTCTTTGTTATCTCTACTTGTACTCTTTTTGCAGTTATGTTGTGTTTTCATTTGGAATCAATGAGTATGTGTTTATTGCTAAGTGCTATGGGACTAAATGGTCATGAGCAAGGAGCACCTACCAACAGTCCAACAGGCCTCAGGGACCGACGTACTGGAGACGGGTGAGGTGAGGTGAGGTGTCTCTTGCTATGTGATCAAGAGGAACCTGGTATGATGCTATTGGTGTGAGCAGTTGGGTTGTGAGACTGGTCAATTGATTTGATGTCATTCTATGTATTTGATTGTCATTATCCTTTTGAGCCTTTATTATTCATGTCATATTGTATACTTCCCGGTATGGTTTTTAGATGCAGGCAGTGCCGGTAACCGAAGCCTAGAAGGGAGATAAGGTTAAGGATGATATAGGAGATCCGTGGAGAATATGGACCTGCTGGGAGTTTTAAAGAAATTTTGTATTTTTATTTTAAAGAATCAAGTGTGATTTATTTAATTTTTCAATGGAAATACGCTTATTTTTGCGGGGCGTCACATCCCCTGCCTCTAACTAGCATAGTCGAAATACCCTGGCTGCTCCTGACCCTGAAAATCTGGACAAATAGTCCAGGACGCATCAACGCCGTCAGCTTATGAAAGCTGGTGAGTAAAATAAACATGTGATCGCAATGTATATATAAGCATATGTTCAACGGTACAATATAAACTGGTAGAACAATAGATTCAAGGTTCTAACTTCAACAAAAGTCACGGGGGAAATATAGTAAGCAATAAATACGTAATCGTACATGAATTGTGTAATATCTTATCTTGCCAATTCTTTCCTTTAAAACAACCCAATTCAACCAACACATCATCTCAGATACCAGGAGTAATAACTACTCAGTCATCCAATTCACACGCTACACTATCGCCTCCAATACCAGGAATATTATCCGATCGGTATTGAAGTCACACACCACACTACTGCCTCAGATACCAGGAATACTATCTGATCAATATCTAGGCCGATCACAACCAACCATCGCTCCGGATATCAGGAATACTATCTGATTAATATCCGAAACGCGCGCCTTAGATACCAGGAATACTATCCGATCGATATCTAAGTCGTAAACAACACTATCACCATCGCTTCGGATATCAGGAATACTATCCGATCAATATCCGAAACGCGCGACTTAGATACCAGGAATACTATCCGATCGATATCCAAGTCGTAAACAACACTGTCACCATCGCTTCGGATATCAGGAATACTATCCGATTAATATCGGAAACGCACGCCTTAGATACCAGGAATACTATCCGATCGATATCCAAGTCGTAAACAACACTGTCGCCTCCAATACCAGGAATAATATCCAATCGATATTGAGGTCGCACACCAGACCGCCACCCTTTACTCTTTTCATGCTTTATTCCACACATGCATGTTGACACAACCTCGACCCTAATATGTATGTCAATGTTCACAGTTTGTAGCAACAATTATTAATCTCAAGCTGAATATTCTTTTCAACATAAATATCGGTCTTAAACATTCTTACAAGTCCAATTTCTAACAGTGAGCCTTTAAAATAGTATATTTGCCAAACTGTTCCTTGAAATTTCCCAAAACATTTTCCAAACAGTCCCTTACCAAAAATTATACAAACTGCCAGAACTGCCACCTCGCGCGAGCGGATCGCGCGAGCGAGGGAGAGGGGATGTCGCGCGAGCGGGTCGCGCGAGCGAAGGGGGAGGACAGGTCGCGCGCGCGGGCCGCGCGAGCGAAGGGGGGGAAGGGTTCGCGCGAGCAAGCCTCGCGCGAGCGGGTCACGCGCGCGAGTTGTTGCAGAATGTCATCTTCTTCGTTTCTCCCCTGTTTTCAATTTTAAAAACTGTTACAGACCCATTTCTGTTTTCTGTTCGTTCCAGGACATGTAATGTATGAATCTCTTCGGTTTTCCGTGTAGATTACAAATACGCTATCAATTTTAACTAATACGGATTATATCTCTAGATATTCGCGATTAAAGTAAGGGTGTCAAAACTTTAAATCAACGGTACGTCGCGATACGGACGAATTACTGCGTAGGATTCGAACCACAGCTTATTGGGACTAAGATCTTTCATTCCCAATTTACAGAATTGATTTTGGTTGAGTTTTACGAAACTCCAATTTTAAGCTTTCATGGTGTATCACATATATATACACATATACACACACATATACACTGAATTATACATATATAAACATTGTGAAGTGAGTTTAAATTACTCATAGAGGGCAATTATACAGAGAATTGAGACTGAGAGTTTTCCGCCGAAGTTTCCGCCGTTCAATCTCTACTTCTCCGTTCTTGATTTGATCTTGAGATATATATATATATATATATGTGTGTCTGTGTATGTGACTGAATATATATGTATATAATCTGTATGTGTGTGTTATGTGTATTGTTCTTTAAGAGAGGAAGAGAAACTGAGAGGGATAGAGAGTGATTTGAGAGACTGTGAGAGTTATGGAGAGAATGAGAGACACAGTGACATGTATATAACTAGAGAAATTTGGGCTCCAAGCAATAGGCGGATATCGCCCAGTGAGGTTGAGCTCACGTGCTCCCTTACCCAAGACGCGGTAAAGACGCAGCTTAAAATCGAAACTGGTATTATTACGGTTGAAATAAAAATGCAGAAAATAATATTAGTGTAGGAATTAAATCCCGGGTTTATACAAAAATATAGATATCGATTTTGAAACCATAGAAAATATTTTCTATATTTATGGAAATTACAGTTTGACCCCATAAATATATTACAAAGAGAAATTAAATCAAATACTCATGGAAATGAAATGCAGTATTTATTTATTAATGAAAATAAAATACAGGGTGTTACACTCTACCCACCTTAACAGAGATTTCGTCCCGAAATCTGAGCTCACTAATCCTGAAACAACTCGGGGTATCTAGTCCTCATGTCTGACTCTAACTCCCATGACACTTCTCCCTCGTCATGATGCCTCCACTGAACTTTAACCAAAGGAACGTCTCTTCTTCTCAGCCTCTTGATACTCTGGTCCAGAATCCTCACAGGTCTATCCTTGTAGACAACATTCTGACTTGTCTCAATATCATCAAAATTTACTACATGTGAAGGATCCCGTATGTATTTCCTTAACATACTGACATGGAACACGTTATGAACACTAGACATCTTTGGTGGCAATGCGAGCCGATAAGCCACTTTCCCAACACGCTCCAATATTTCAAATGGTCCGATGAAACGAGGTGCCAACTTTCCTCTTTTCTGACCAAAACGTACTACTCCCCGAACAGGTGAAACTTTAAGGAATACGTGATCTCCCACACTGAACTCCAAATCCTTTCGACGTCGATCCGCATAACTCTTGTGTCTACCCTGTGCAGTTTTCATTCTTTCCTTGACCAGTGAAATCTTCTCATTAGTCTCTCTCACCAAATCTGGTCCCAAAAGTTCTGTGTCTCCCACTTCTGCCCAACACAACGGAGATAGACATGGCCATCCGTACAAAGCTTCGAACGGCGCCATTCCAATACTCGAGTGATAACTGTTGTTATACACAAATTCGACCAACAGCAAGTGCGTCTCCCAAGACTCTTCAAAGTCAATTGCACAAGCTCTGAGCATATCTTCCATAATCTGATTAACATGCTCGGTCTGTCCATCGGTCTGAGGATGGAAAGCAGTACTCATCTTGAGCGAAGTCCCCATCGCCTTCTGCAAACTTTCCCAAATCCCGAGGTAAAACGTGTATCGCGATCAAATACAATTGACACAGGCACACCGTACAGTCGCACCACTTGCTGTAGGTACATTCGACTCATCCTTTCTACTGGGTAAGTCATATTGTACGCGATAAAGTGTGCAGACTTCGTCAAACGATCCACAATTACCCAAATTGCATCATGGTTCTGTTGTGACCGAGGTAATCCAACCACGAAATCCATAGTTATGTGTTCCCACTTCCATCCTGGAACAGGTAAGGGTTGTAACAATCCTGAGGGTCTCTGATGTTCGGCCTTCACTTGTTGACAAGTCAAACATTTAGACACAAACTCGGCTACTTCTCGTTTCATCCCTTCCCACCAGAAGTTTCTCTTTAAATCCTTATACATCTTTGTTCCTCCAGGGTGTACTGTCAGTCTTGATTTATGTACTTCTTCGAGAATATCTTTTCTCAATTCTCCTAAATCTGGCACACACAATCTGTCTCGACATCAGTATCCTCCATCAGTCCCAACTTTCCATTCTGTAGGGTCCTTTTCTGACATCTTGACGAACCATACTTGAAACTTCTCGTCCTTTTTTTGGGCCTCGATGATTCGACTCACAAGTGTTGGTTGTACCATGAGGGATCCAAAGTGTTGCTCGACACTTCCCTCAGAAATTTGCATATCAAATTCTGCAATTGTCTCCAAGGCTTTCCATTCCCTCAACATCAATGAAGCAATCATTCCTTGAGGTTTCCGACTTAGGGCGTCAGCAACTACATTAGCCTTACCAGGGTGGTACTCTAATGTGAAGTCGTAGTCTTTAATTAGCTCCATCCACCAACGTTGCCTCATGTTCAGCTCTTTCTGAGTAAACAAATACTTAAGGCTTTTGTGATCCGAGAACAAATCAAACTTCTCCCCATAGAGGTAGTGTCTCCAGATCTTGAGCGCAAACACAACTGCTGACAGTTCCAAATCATGAGTTGGGTAATTCAATTCATTTGGCTTCAACTGGCGTGAACCATATGCGATAACCTTTCCGTCTTGCATAAGGACACAACCCAATCCTTGATACGAGGCGTCACTGAAAATAGTAAACTTCTCACCATCCCTTGGTATCGCAAGCACTGGCGCTGTTGTCAATCTCTCTTTCAATTCCAGAAAAGCGCGTTCATGCTTATTAGTCCATTCAAACTTCAAATCTTTCTTAGTCAAACCGGTTAACGGGGCTGCTATCTTGGAGAAACCCTCTACAAACCTCCGATAGTAACCAGCGAGTCCCAGAAAGCTTCTGACTTCTGTAGCATTGGTTGGCCGAGTCCAATTCGCTACTGCATCGATCTTTGATGAGTCAACCGCGATTCCTTGTTGAGAGATCACATGCCCGAGAAACTTAACTTCCTGAAGCCAAAATTCACACTTGCTGAATTTAGCATACAGGCGGTGATCTTTGAGAGTCTGCAACGCGATCCGTAGATGCTGTTCATGCTCTTCCTCTGACTTGGAATAGATCAAAATATCATCAATAAAGACAATAACGAATTGATCCAAATAGGGCTTGAATACTCTGTTCATCAAGTCCATAAACACAGCCGGAGCATTCGTCATCCCAAACGGCATCACTAAGAACCCATAGTGTCCGTACCTCGTCCTGAAAGCAGTCTTGGGTATGTCTTTCTTCCGCACTCTCAACTGGTGATACCCTGACCGTAGATCGATCTTAGAAAAGGTCGTGGCTCCTTGCAACTGATCAAACAGATCGTCTATCCGAGGTAAAGGATACTTATTCTTAATAGTAACCTTATTCAGTTCTCGGTAGTCAATACACAACCGCATTGTCCCATCCTTCTTCTTCACAAACAACACTGGTGCTCCCCAGGGTGAAGTACTTGGACGAACAAAACCCAACTTCCGAACAGTTTTAACAGATATAAAGGAATGTGTAGCACCAGTGTCGAATAAAACTTTAACATGAGAGTTAAACAAGGTTAGAGTACCTTCCACTGCTCGTTTCTCAGGCAGTCCCTCCTCATAAGCACCTCCTTCATACCCTGTTTCTTCATAACCAGCAGCCTCGGGAATAACAGCATTCAAACGGGCCTGTCCTTGCTGACCGTAGTTACCTTTCCTAGGAGCCTTGCATTCCGGACTTATGTGACCTGGCATGCCACAATTATAGCACACAATGTTCGGACGATCAGCACGCCTAGGTGCTCTGCAATCTTTAGCTCGGTGACCGGGATTACCACAATTGAAGCAGTTATTGTTGTTGTTCCCTCCTGTCGCTCGAGGCGGATATTGCTGTACTGCTTGTGTCTGTTGAGGTTTCTTCCCTCCATCCCAGGTCCTTTTCTGTCCCTGAGGGTACCCTGATTTCTGTCCAAAATAACCCTTCTACGGAGGTCGATTTCCAAATGGCTTTGAATTCTGACACCCATCATTCTCTAACCCCGTAGCCAATCTCACCAAAGCTTCAAATGACTGGCCCAGATGCCCCATAGTCAGATGTTGGAGAGACAAGTTGAGACCCCGGTGATACTTCTTGATTTTCTTCTGGGGTGTGTCCACCATATGTGGAGCAAAGCGAGACAGATGCTTAAATCGAGTAGTGTACTCTCGGACAGTCAGATTCCCTTGAGTCAACTCCATAAACTCTTTCTCTCTCTTGTCCTTCTCTTCTTCAGAAAAATACTTCTCGAGAAACTTTTCCTTGAACACCACCCACGGCATTCTCCTTGCAGCTTCTTCCCCAATAGTCGCCTTTTCAGCATCCCACCAATCAGCCGCTACATAAGACAACTGAAAGATAGCCAGACGCTTCTTCTCCAGATCAGTGCACTCTATGGTCTCAAAGATACGCTCCATCTAGCGTAGCCACTGTTCTGCTTGCCAGGGTTCATCAGTCCCCGCAAAATACTCAGGTCGCAGAGCGCGAAACTCCTTGAGAAGCTTGTCTCCAGTCTGGTGGGCTTGCCTTCCATGGCCGTTATGATTCCCATTCTGATTATTGTTCCTTGCATTCTGATCACTAACCCTCTCCAATCTTCTTATAAAAGCCTCGAACATTCCGGTTGGATCTATTACCGGGGGCGCATCTTCAATAGCGGGACGATTCCTGAGATTTCTTCCAGCCATATCTTAAGAGAAAGGTACCTATCCATCAATCAACAGAATACAGTCAATCTCTCGAGAAGAAAGAAAATTCTGAACGATAGAAAGCGACTAAACACGGAATGAAGTCGAACTATCTTATCTTAATTCTATCTTAACGGGAGATCCTATGTGTCTTGGACAATTGGTCGAGCCATAACCTGGCTCTGATACCAAAAAAGCCTGTCACGCCCCGACGTAGCATAATACAGGAAAGCATTTAATTTCCTTTATGGACTCGTAGGTCGTGACAAGTAAGTATGACCAATTGTCCCTGCAAACAAAATAACTTAGACAGCATTTCTAGAGAAAATGATACTAATAAACATAAGCTCTGAATTTAAAACTTACTAAACTATTACATCAGTCAAGTCTTGTGGCACAAACCGCCCTTATTCAAATCTATCATAAAGTCTATTACAACCTCAAATTAAAAGACATATGAAATATAAAAGAGCCTCCTGGAAAGTCCCCTGCCTCTAACTAGCATAGTCGAAATACCCTGGCTGCTCCTGACCCTGAAAATCTGTTCAAAGAGTCCAGGACGCATCAACGCCGTCAGCTTATGAAAGCTGGTGAGTAAAATAAACATGTGATCGCAATGTATATATAAGCATATGTTCAACGGTACAATATAAACTGGTAGAACAATAGATTCAAGGTTCCAACTTCAACAAAAGTCACGGGGGAAATATAGTAAGCAATAAATACGTAATCGTACATGAATTGTGTAATATCTTATCTTGCCAATTCTTTCCTTTAAAACAACCCAATTCAACCAACACATCATCTCAGATACCAGGAGTAATAACTACTCAATCATCCAATTCACACGCTACACTATCGCCTCCAATACCAAGAATACTATCCGATCGGTATTGAAGTCACACACCACACTACTGCCTCAGATACCAGGAATACTATCTGATCGATATCTAGGCCGATCACAACCAACCATCGCTCCGGATATCAGGAATACTATCCGATCAATATCCGAAACGCGCACCTTAGATACCAGGAATACTATCCGATCGATATCTAAGTCGTAAACAACACTGTCACCATCGCTTCGGATATCAGGAATACTATCCGATCAATATCCGAAACGCGCGTCTTAGATACCAGGAATACTATCCGATCGATATCCAAGTCGTAAACAACACTGTCACCATCGCTTCGGATATCAGGAATACTATCCGATCAATATCTGAAACGCGCGCCTTAGATACCAGGAATACTATCCGATCGATATCCAAGTCGTAAACAACACTGTCGCCTCCAATACCAGGAATAATATCCAATCGATATTGAGGTCGCACACCAGACCGCCACCCTTTACTCTTTTCATGCTTTATTCCACACATGCATGTTGACACAACCTCGACCCTAATATGTATGTCAATGTTCACAGTTTGTAGCAACAATTATTAATCTCAAGCTGAATATTCTTTTCAACATAAATATCGGTCTTAAACATTCTTACAAGTCCAATTTCTAACAGTGAGCCTTTAAAATAGTATATTTGCCAAACTGTTCCTTGAAATTTCCCAAAACATTTTCCAAACAGTCCCTTACCAAAAATTATACAAACTGCCAGAACTGCCACCTCGCGCGAGCGGATCGCGCGAGCGAGGGAGAGGGGATGTCGCGCGAGCGAAGGGAGAGATGGGTCGCGCGCGCGGGTTGCGCGAGCGAAGGGGGCGAAGGGTTCGCGCGAGCGAGCCTCGCGCGAGCGGGTCGCGCGAGCGAGTTGTTGCAGAATGTCATCTTCTTCGTTTCTCCCCTGTTTTCAATTTTAAAACTGTTACAGACCCATTTCTATTTTCTGTTCGTTCCAGGACATGTAATGTATGAATCTCTTCGGTTTTCCGTGTAGATTACAAATACGCTATCAATTTTAACTAATACGGATTATATCTCTAGATATTCGCGATTAAAGTAAGGGTGTCAAAATTTTAAATCAACGGTACGTCGCGATACGGACGAATTACTGCGTAGGATTCGAACCACAGCTTATTGGGACTAAGATCTTTCATTCCCAATTTACAGAATAGATTTTGGTTGAGTTTTACGAAACTCCAATTTTAAGCTTTCATGGTGTATCACATATATATATACACATATACACACATATATACACTGAATTATACATATATAAACATTGTGAAGTGAGTTTAAATTACTCATATAGGGCAATTATACAGAGAATTGAGACTGAGAGTTTTCCGCCGAAGTTTCCGCCGTTCAATCTCTACTTCTCCGTTCTTGATTTGATCTTGAGATATATATATATATATATATATGTGTGTGTCTGTGTATGTGACTGAATATATATGTATATAATCTGTATGTGTGTGTTATGTGTGTTGTTCTTTAAGAGAGGAAGAGAAATTGAGAGGGATAGAGAGTGAATTGAGAGACTGTGAGAGTTATGGAGAGAATGAGAGACACAGTGACATATATATAACTAGAGAAATTTGGGCTCCAAGCAATAGGCGGATATCGCCCGGTGAGGTTGAGCTCACGTGCTCCCTTACCCAAGACGCGGTAAAGACGCAGCTTAAAATCGAAACTGGTATTATTACGGTTGAAATAAAAATGCAGAAAATAATATTAGTGTAGGAATTAAATCCCGGGTTTATACAAAAATATAGATATCGATTTTGAAACCATAGAAAATATTTTCTATATTTATGGAAATTACAGTTTGACCCCAGAAATATATTACAAAGAGAAATTAAATCAAATACTCATGGAAATGAAATGCAGTATTTATTTATTAATGAAAATAAAATACAGGGTGTTACAGCCCATCTGTCTGAGGGTGAAAAGCAATACTCATCTTGAGCGAGGTTCCCATAGCTTCTTGTAGACTTTCCCAAAATCCAGATGTAAAATGTGCATCACGGTCTGACACAATTGACACAGGTGCATCGTGAAGTCGCACAACTTATTGTATGTACATTCGGCTTATCTTCTCTACCGAGTATGTCATACTATAAGCAATGAAGTGAGCCGACTTTGTCAGTCGATCCACAATTACTCAAATGGCATCATGATTCTGCTGAGATCAAGGCAATCCCACTACAAAAGCCATAGTTATGTGCTCCTACTTCCAACCGGGAACAAGTAGCGGTTGCAACAATCTCGAGAGTCTCTGATGTTCAGCATTGACTTGTTGACACGTCAAACACTTAGATACAAATTCGGCTATGTCCTTCTTCATACCTCCCCACCAGAAATTTCTCTTCAAATCCTTATACATTTTTATCCCTCCCAGGTGAACTGTAAATCTGGACTTATGTGCTTCTTCCAGAATATCCTTTCTTAGATCCTCATAGTCTGGTAATCATAATCTTTCTCTGCATCTATACCCTCCATCTCTTCCCACTTTCCATTCTATTGGATCCTTTTCTGACATCTTCATAAACCATGTCTGAAACTTCTTATCTTCTTTTGAGCTTCGATGATACGGTCAATAAGAATGGGCCGTAGGACAAGACATCCAAATAGTTGCCCTTCTCCTTCCTTGGTATCCTACACATTAAAATCAGTCAACATCTCCAATACTCGCCATTCTCTCACCATCAAAGAGGCGATTGTCTCACGAGTTTGTCGACTCAAAGCATCAGCGACCACATTAGCTTTACCAGGGTGATATTCTAACATGAAGTCATAATCTTTAATCAACTCCATCCATCGGCGTTGCCTCATGTTCAACTCTTTTTGTGTGAACAAATATTTCAGACTCTTGTGATCGGAGAATAAATCAAACTTCTCACCGTAGAGATAATGTCTCTAAATTTTAAGTGCAAATACTACTACCGCTAATTCCAAATCATGAGTGGGGTAGTTTAATTCGTTCGGCTTCAGCTGTCTAGATCCATAAGCGATAACTCTACCATCTGGCATAAGTACACACCCCAATCCTTGATATGACGCGTGACTAAAGATAGTGAACTTATCATCAGGCATGGGTATAGATGTGGACACGCGGGATTCCACCTCTTGCTGCTTTTGTTTTGAAATTTGATTTGGATTAAAGAAAGAAAATGGTCTATTGAAAACAGATACAGAGTCGCCACTTGGTCTTTAAGGGACCAAGAAACCTAATTTTGACTCACCCAAATGGATAAAGGGCACCGGCCCTTCATAACCAAAGAACTTGGTTCGGGGTTTTGGTACGAGAGAGGAAGGAGCCTTTGTCGTGACTAAAACACCCTCAACTCGCCCCGTCTTTCGACGGGCTTCAATTAGCATCCAAATAATCATCTTATACTATGTTTGGTTCGACAAATAATACTTATGATAGTATATTACATCACATAAGAAAGTTGAAATGGAAGATCTAAAGATAAGATATCATTCATAAGATCTAAGTCAAATATCATACAATGTAAAGTGAAAGATCACACAAATAAACCTAGGAAAAATCATCTAATCATGTATCAAGTAATTAAGTTTCCTTAATCTAAAGGGGACATGAATTGTTCTTGAAATAAATAAACAAAGAAGTCAAAATATGCATAGCAAGCTAGCATGATGCATGTTATTCTTTGAGAAAAGAAGATCTCTCAATCCCCGGGACGGATGAGAAAGGATGATTAGATCGAGGGGAGCATGAACGTGTGATCATGATCATTCCTTATATTCTTCTTAGATTAGGAGTTACAAAAACCTCAAATCTTTGCATGGATGCAATGTATGTATCTAGAATGTGCCAAGGTTGTAGTGTGCTTTGTGTTCATGGATTCCTAGAATGACTTAGAAGTCTAAAATGTGCATGAATGGATGGATGAAATCAACATGGGATATGTACAAATGTAGTATAGACTACTTCCTAAGATATGAACTAATTTGGAATGCATATAAGCATCAAATCAAAGGATGAAAGTTAAAATGTGCTTGCTGTGAATAGTGGATAGAACAGTAACTAGATATTTGGAAAATTGAAAGGAGGGGTTAGGAATGTTTTCAATGCATGATTTGTTATGGAGATGTTCCTTATTGTGTCTAGAACACAACCCAAAAAGCCAATCTTTAATAACTATTACAGATTGAGAGAAATCATATAAACAATGAAGGTCATTCAGAAACAGAGTCCGTACTGTCGACTGAAATATTAGAAAATCTTAGAAAATGAAAACGAATGATCTAGAGGCCCATTTTATACAGAAAGTTCCCTAAGACATTTCCGTTTAAGGGAAAAATAAGTTAGGACCACCCCTTTTGGAAAAGGTTTCTGAAAAAGAGGTTGGAAGTGGACCTAGCTGCTGTGACAGCAAAAACAGAATGTCTTGAAGGAATGTTTGGATCCAAATGGACCATTTCCAAGTACTTCCAAGTCAAGCCAAAAATCATGGGTGTTCTCTAATGAGTTAGGAAGACTTTCCAAGTGGCCTTGCATCCATACATTGAGTATTGAGCTCTAGAAAAATCTTTGAACTCAGATCACTCACTGTTTTGAAGATTTTGGGAAAAAACTAGAGTTTTCTTTCTTGAGATTTAAATGAGGGGTTTTAAGAGGGGTTTTGAAATAGAGGTTTTGAAAGCATATTCTCAACACTCAATGAAGGTTATAGCCACTTAAAATGCCAACCTAAAACTCATCATCAAGAACCTCCAAGATTGTTGGAGAGATTTATTTTTATTTGAACATAACTTCAATACACTTAAAGAATACCTTGGAGATATTGAAGTTATAATCATCATCTATCAAACATGTTTTTGAGGTCAAGAGCTACTATCCATACGGATTCACTCACCTCAAACTTCATGTCATCACTTAGATGATGATGAACTAGTAAGTAAATAAAGAAAATAAAAAAGAAATGAGGTGAGAAGAGATGAACATTATATAAACAAGCAAGCAAATAGATAGCAATCAATAGATGATATTCATGATGTATTGAACTTGTAGCTTGGTGTTTCACTCATAGATTTTGACATTTGGACATGGAAGTAGCTTCCTAACTCAAGAATGCTCAAGAATGGTGATTGGGGGTGTTTGGAATGTGAAGTATAAGAAAGGTAATGGAAGAAAATAAGATTAAAACTCACTTTCTATGGCAAAATAGTAGGAGGAAGCTCCTTTTCTCTCTTCTAAACCTATCTCTTCCTCTCTTCTTCTCTACAACTTTTCAAGCTTTTGCACTTGGCCCCCCTAAAATGAAGAGCAATGAGGGGTTTATATAGGCTAATTTGGGGTGGTTTTGGGGTTTTAGAAGTACTCCCATTGGTCCCAAACATCTGTGAACATAAAACTACATCGTTTTGGTTTTTAATTAATCAAATTGGACCCCCAAAAGAAATTACAAAAACACACTATTCTGGAGGGGAGTGCCATGACGGCACTGGGCCAGTACCGCGGTGGCACTGCTCCTCCCTCGTCCAGATAATGCTGTTTAGGCCCCCTGAAGTTTCGGTATTCGCGAAAAGGCCCTATTTCGTCCGAAATTCACAGAAAATGCGTACGAACTCCAAATTGAGGTTGTGATATACCGTTGGAAAGGTAATGGAGTCTACTTTACATAAAAAATAGTTCGGGGATAGGTCACTTTGAAAAGTTTTGTGGTATTTGCAATAAAAACCAATTTGATCGCCTTTTTCGCCTTCGGAAATTCGTAATAGACTCGTTTTAAATCCAGAAATTATGTGCGATATACCGTTGGAAAGCTATTGATCTCTAGTATCCATGAAAAATATTTTAAAATTGTTACGGTTCCCCAGTTTTAAAGTCAAATTCTGGTCAAACTGGTCAAACCTGGGATTCCCGGGAAGTTCTGGAAACTTCTGGGAGTTCCCAGGAGCTGACGTTTTTGCTCGATTTTCTTTTAAAACTCATTTTGATACCTTTTTTGTAGTAACCCGTGTTTTCATGTTTAAATTGACGATTTAGACTTCGTGTGCGATTTTAGCGAAAATTGGTCACAGGGGTATTTTGGTCATTTTTTTCAATTTTATAAGTCATGAACTAAAAATATATTTTTTTGGGAAAAGTTGCGTGAGATTAAATGATTTGGTATTAGTGTTGGAAATTAAGATTTTTCGAGTCATATTTAAAATTAAATCTAATATTTTCTCTTTTAATTTTTAACAGTAGCAGAATTTTGTTTTCAGATTTTTGTTAGGAAAACGAAGGAAATTTAAGATTCTGCCCGCGTTGTCTCAAGCAAAACTCGATTCTGCACACTTTTCGTCTAATGCAATTTTCTCAGATTCTGCACCGTTTGGGCAGAAAATGAGGATTTCAGTAGCAGTTTTTAGAATGCTACCAATTAATTAGAAGTTAGTGGATTGTTAGGCCAATGTCTCTAAGTGGAGTTATAGGTGCATTAGTGTATGTTTACATCATCTTGCATATTCTTTATAAACTACCCATTAATTAGAAGCTAGTGGATTGTTAGGCCAATGTCTCTAAGTGGAGTTATAGGTGCATTAGTGTATGTTTACATCATCTTGCATATTCCTTATAAACTACCCATTAATTAGAAGTTAGTGGTTAGTAAGTGGATTGTTAGGCAATTGTCTCCAAGTGGAAGCTTGGCTATTTATACACTCACATACTCTCTCAAAAACACACATTCTACACTTCTAGCATAGAGAGCTTGAGAGAGTCACATAGAGAAAGATTTATATATATATATACACAATTATAGATATACATACACCTCGAGTTAGAAGAAGAAGAAGAAGAAGAAGAAGAAGAAGAAGAAGAGAAGTGTTTGGGAGTTGCTCAACATCATTTATAGGTACCGGGTTGTGTACAATATGCTTTCTAAATTCTCCGGAGTATTTCTTTGTTATCTCTACTTGTACTCTTTTTGCAGTTATGTTGTGTTTTCATTTGGAATCAATGAGTATGTGTTTATTGCTAAGTGCTATGGGACTAAAGGGTCATGAGCAAGGAGCACCTACCAACAGTCCAACAGGCCTCAGGGACCGACGTACTGGAGACGGGTGAGGTGAGGTGAGGTGTCTCTTGCTATGTGATCAAGAGGAACCTGGTATGATGCTATTGGTATGAGCGTTTGGCTAGTGTGAGCAGTTGGGTTGTGAGACTGGTCAATTGATTTGATGTCGTTCTATGTATTTGATTGTCATTATCCTTTTGAGCCTTTATTATTCATGTCATATTGTATACTTCCCGGTATGGTTTTTAGATGCAGGCAGTGCCGGTAACCGAAGCCTAGAAGGGAGATAAGGTTAAGGATGATATAGGAGATCCGTGGAGAATATGGACCTGCTGGGAGTTTTAAAGAAATTTTGTATTTTTATTTTAAAGAATCAAGTGTGATTTATTTAATTTTTTCAATGGAAATACGCTTATTTTTGCGGGGCGTCACAAATGGTATCAGAGCCTGTCCCCAGCCGGAAATGTAGGACTAAGTCAAGGTTAGATAGTCTACATCGCCTGGGAGGAGTCAGAGAAGGTTGAAAAAAAAAAAAAAAAAAAAAATTTTATTATTTTTTTAAAACAAAATATGCTATATTTGTTTTAAACATTATTTTAAGAAATTTATGAAGTTAATTACCAAATGCTTTTATCTCTAGATTTCGGGACGAAATCTCTATTAAGGAGGGTAGATTGTAGTAACCCGTGTTTTCATGTTTAAATTGACGATTTAGACTTCGTGTGCGATTTTAGCGAAAATTGGTCACAGGGGTATTTTGGTCATTTTTTTCAATTTTATAAGTCATGAACTAAAAATATATTTTTTTGGGAAAAGTTGCGTGAGATTAAATGATTTGGTATTAGTGTTGGAAATTAAGATTTTTCGAGTCATATTTAAAATTAAATCTAATATTTTCTCTTTTAATTTTTAACAGTAGCAGAATTTTGTTTTCAGATTTTTGTTAGGAAAACGAAGGAAATTTAAGATTCTGCCCGCGTTGTCTCAAGCAAAACTCGATTCTGCACACTTTTCGTCTAATGCAATTTTCTCAGATTCTGCACCGTTTGGGCAGAAAATGAGGATTTCAGTAGCAGTTTTTAGAATGCTACCAATTAATTAGAAGTTAGTGGATTGTTAGGCCAATGTCTCTAAGTGGAGTTATAGGTGCATTAGTGTATGTTTACATCATCTTGCATATTCTTTATAAACTACCCATTAATTAGAAGCTAGTGGATTGTTAGGCCAATGTCTCTAAGTGGAGTTATAGGTGCATTAGTGTATGTTTACATCATCTTGCATATTCCTTATAAACTACCCATTAATTAGAAGTTAGTGGTTAGTAAGTGGATTGTTAGGCAATTGTCTCCAAGTGGAAGCTTGGCTATTTATACACTCACATACTCTCTCAAAAACACACATTCTACACTTCTAGCATAGAGAGCTTGAGAGAGTCACATAGAGAAAGATTTATATATATATATACACAATTATAGATATACATACACCTCGAGTTAGAAGAAGAAGAAGAAGAAGAAGAAGAAGAAGAAGAGAAGTGTTTGGGAGTTGCTCAACATCATTTATAGGTACCGGGTTGTGTACAATATGCTTTCTAAATTCTCCGGAGTATTTCTTTGTTATCTCTACTTGTACTCTTTTTGCAGTTATGTTGTGTTTTCATTTGGAATCAATGAGTATGTGTTTATTGCTAAGTGCTATGGGACTAAAGGGTCATGAGCAAGGAGCACCTACCAACAGTCCAACAGGCCTCAGGGACCGACGTACTGGAGACGGGTGAGGTGAGGTGAGGTGTCTCTTGCTATGTGATCAAGAGGAACCTGGTATGATGCTATTGGTATGAGCGTTTGGCTAGTGTGAGCAGTTGGGTTGTGAGACTGGTCAATTGATTTGATGTCGTTCTATGTATTTGATTGTCATTATCCTTTTGAGCCTTTATTATTCATGTCATATTGTATACTTCCCGGTATGGTTTTTAGATGCAGGCAGTGCCGGTAACCGAAGCCTAGAAGGGAGATAAGGTTAAGGATGATATAGGAGATCCGTGGAGAATATGGACCTGCTGGGAGTTTTAAAGAAATTTTGTATTTTTATTTTAAAGAATCAAGTGTGATTTATTTAATTTTTTCAATGGAAATACGCTTATTTTTGCGGGGCGTCACAAATGGTATCAGAGCCTGTCCCCAGCCGGAAATGTAGGACTAAGTCAAGGTTAGATAGTCTACATCGCCTGGGAGGAGTCAGAGAAGGTTGAAAAAAAAAAAAAAAAAAAAATTTTTATTATTTTTTTAAAACAAAATATGCTATATTTGTTTTAAACATTATTTTAAGAAATTTATGAAGTTAATTACCAAATGCTTTTATCTCTAGATTTCGGGACGAAATCTCTATTAAGGAGGGTAGATTGTAGTAACCCGTGTTTTCATGTTTAAATTGACGATTTAGACTTCGTGTGCGATTTTAGCGAAAATTGGTCACAGGGGTATTTTGGTCATTTTTTTCAATTTTATAAGTCATGAACTAAAAATATATTTTTTTGGGAAAAGTTGCGTGAGATTAAATGATTTGGTATTAGTGTTGGAAATTAAGATTTTTCGAGTCATATTTAAAATTAAATCTAATATTTTCTCTTTTAATTTTTAACAGTAGCAGAATTTTGTTTTCAGATTTTTGTTAGGAAAACGAAGGAAATTTAAGATTCTGCCCGCGTTGTCTCAAGCAAAACTCGATTCTGCACACTTTTCGTCTAATGCAATTTTCTCAGATTCTGCACCGTTTGGGCAGAAAATGAGGATTTCAGTAGCAGTTTTTAGAATGCTACCAATTAATTAGAAGTTAGTGGATTGTTAGGCCAATGTCTCTAAGTGGAGTTATAGGTGCATTAGTGTATGTTTACATCATCTTGCATATTCTTTATAAACTACCCATTAATTAGAAGCTAGTGGATTGTTAGGCCAATGTCTCTAAGTGGAGTTATAGGTGCATTAGTGTATGTTTACATCATCTTGCATATTCCTTATAAACTACCCATTAATTAGAAGTTAGTGGTTAGTAAGTGGATTGTTAGGCAATTGTCTCCAAGTGGAAGCTTGGCTATTTATACACTCACATACTCTCTCAAAAACACACATTCTACACTTCTAGCATAGAGAGCTTGAGAGAGTCACATAGAGAAAGATTTATATATATATATACACAATTATAGATATACATACACCTCGAGTTAGAAGAAGAAGAAGAAGAAGAAGAAGAAGAAGAAGAGAAGTGTTTGGGAGTTGCTCAACATCATTTATAGGTACCGGGTTGTGTACAATATGCTTTCTAAATTCTCCGGAGTATTTCTTTGTTATCTCTACTTGTACTCTTTTTGCAGTTATGTTGTGTTTTCATTTGGAATCAATGAGTATGTGTTTATTGCTAAGTGCTATGGGACTAAAGGGTCATGAGCAAGGAGCACCTACCAACAGTCCAACAGGCCTCAGGGACCGACGTACTGGAGACGGGTGAGGTGAGGTGAGGTGTCTCTTGCTATGTGATCAAGAGGAACCTGGTATGATGCTATTGGTATGAGCGTTTGGCTAGTGTGAGCAGTTGGGTTGTGAGACTGGTCAATTGATTTGATGTCGTTCTATGTATTTGATTGTCATTATCCTTTTGAGCCTTTATTATTCATGTCATATTGTATACTTCCCGGTATGGTTTTTAGATGCAGGCAGTGCCGGTAACCGAAGCCTAGAAGGGAGATAAGGTTAAGGATGATATAGGAGATCCGTGGAGAATATGGACCTGCTGGGAGTTTTAAAGAAATTTTGTATTTTTATTTTAAAGAATCAAGTGTGATTTATTTAATTTTTTCAATGGAAATACGCTTATTTTTGCGGGGCGTCACATTTTTCATGATCTAGAATGATTCCGGTGAATTCAGATGATTTTGGTCAAACTTGGTCAAACTTTGGTCAAACCTGGTCAAACCTTGGTCAAACCGGTCAACGGGGACTTTCCGGGAACTTTCGGGACTTCCGGGACTTCCGGGGGTCTCTGGGAGCTGACGATTTCATCCGTTTTTTCTTAAAAACTCATTTTATCACTTTTCTTATGACGTAGCATGTTTCTAGAACTTTGGGACCAAATCTGGGAGTTTTTGGGCTTTCAGGGGCATTTTGGTCATTCTGAGCATTCTGAGAGATAGAGCTGACTTCCAAGAGTCCTTTTGAGTCTTTTACGATCATTGTGAACCACCAAGCTATGGGTCTCCTAAATCTGATAGCCGACAAAATGGGATGTCTACAATAGCTAGTACCGGTGTAGTGGTGAGTCTCTCTTTTAATTCTAGAAAGGCACGTTCATGCTTCTCTGCCCATTCAAATTTCTAAGCTTTCTTGGTCAATCCGGTCAATGGTGCGGCTATCTTAGAGAATCCCTCGAAAAATCTCCAATAATAGCCTGCGAGTCCAAGGAAACTCCTAACTTTTATAGGGTTGCTCGGCCTAACCCAATTTGACACAGCATCTGTCTTGGATGAATCCACAACAATCCCTTGAGATGACACCTTGTGTCCCAAAAATTTTACTTCTTGTAACCAGAATTCATACTTACTGAATTTGGCATACAAATGGTGATCCTTGAGCGTCTACATCATAATCCATAGATGTTTCTCATATTCTTCTACTGACTTAGAATAGATCAAGATATCATCTATGAAGACGATGAAAAACTGATCCAAATAAGGCTTGAACACTCTGTTCATCAGATCCATAAACACTGTTGGGGCATTTGTCATTCTAAACGGCATTACCAGAAAATCATAATGACCATATCAGGTTCTGGATGCAGTCTTAGGTATGTCTTCCATCCGTACCCTCAATTGATGATATCCCGACCTTAGGTCTATCGTGGAGAATGTTGTAGCTCTCTATAGTTGATCAAACAAATCATCGATCCTCGGTAAGGGATACTTATTTTTGATAGTCACTCGGTTTAATTCTCTGTAGTCGATACAAAGCCAAAGTGTTCCATCCTTCTTCTTTACGAATAACACTGGTGCTCCCCAAGGTGATGTACTTGGACGTATAAGACCCAGATTCTCCAAATCTTGAACTTGTTCTTTCAATTCTGATAATTCAGCGGGGGCCATTCTGTAGCGGAACTTTGTGATTGGTGCGGTGCCTGGTATAAGCTCAATACAAAACTCTATACTTCTCTCAGGCGGTAAACCAGAAATGTCTTGAAATACTTCATCGAAGTCCTTGACTACAGGTATAGATGATGCTGTCATCTCTGTACTGACGACTTCTATGTTAGCTAAACATCTTGTGAGGAACATATCTCCCGAAGGGTTCTATTGGAAATCAAAGGGTTGATTCCCATTATTTGCAAATGTGATCCTCTTCCTTGCACAATCCAACCTCGCGTCATTCTTATTGAGCCAATCCATTCCTAGGATTACATTAAACTCCTTCATCGATAGAACCACCAATCTCGCCAAAAGTTCACGGTCTCCTAACCGTAGAGGACACTCCTTACATACGTGTACTAACTTGACGGTGGTCCCTAGGGGTGAGACAGCACTCAAAGCTTCATCTAAACATTGCGGTACTATACCCAATTTCTGAACAATCTTAACAAATGTAAAGGAATGAATAGCACCAGTGTCAAATAAAGCTTTAACATGAGAGTTAAACAAGGTTAGAGTACCTTTCACTGTCTGTTGCTTGGGCGGTCCCTCCTCATAAGTACCTTCTTCATACACTATTTCTTTATACCTAGCAGTCTCGGGGATAACAGCATTTAGGCGGGCCTGTCCTTGCTGACCATAGTTACTCACCTAGGAGTAGTGCAGTACTTGCAGAAGTGACCGGGTTTACCACAGTTATAACAGACTATATTCTGATGAGTGATCGCTTAGGTGTCTTGCAGTCTCGAGCTAAATGATCGTGGGTGCCACAGTTAAAGCATTGTGTTATCCTCTTGGGTAAAGCACATATTTTGGCAAAATGCCCAGGCATCTGGCAATTAAAACAAACTTGAGGTTTGGTTTTCCATTTCTTCTTCTTCGCTTTCGGTGTACACCTTTTCTTACGACGGTGTCGTAGACTGCTGTGTTTCATCCATTGAGTTTCACTGCAATCATACCAAATGTGACCTAGTAGGTTGCAATTAGCACAGAGGCTGCTTGGTCTGCTTGTACCCTTGTTCTCAACTGGAGTCACCATCTCTTGGAACTTCATTTTGCCCTGCTGTAGCTCAGATGATTTCACAAGGAAACTCTCATATAGATGATCTCCTAAGTGACCAACAGTGACTCTATCACCCATCTCCCATAAGCTCAGAATAAATGACCCGACTAAGCTAGTGGGATCGGCTTTTGGGGATAACAGCAGGGATTGTCCGCCTTATTGGTTCTCAGTTGCCTGAGATGACTCAGTCATCTATGATCCTACACATACGTCGAGCCTAATGGGTTAATATCATATATAATATACTCGTACTATCACATAAGTATACAATAAAAGTATACATAATACAACTCAAGTATATATAATACACCTAACACGTATTTGAACTAGGGATGTCTAATAGCAAAAGGGATCGTATTCTTATTCTCCTTCCAAACTATGGGTCGTAGGCTATGCTGACTGTTCTGAGATTTGACTCAGGAAGTTTGTCAGTATCTAAGCTATCCAGGCAGGCTATGGCTTACCTCAACTTCCTAGAAACTCGACTATTATCTATCTATATGGAATTCATATGTCATAACCAACTTGGCTAATTTCTAAATGGATAAGTCCAGGGATAGTTGGTGACTGCTAACATTCTTGTCGATGTGACAAAAACTGTACAATCATCTCTACGATGAAACCAACCTGGATTTCTAGTTTTGAACTAAGGACAATCAGTGCTAATCAACTAAAAACTGGAACCTGGTTGTTTTATAAACCTAAATTTGGTAAGGCAGACTCGACTTAACTTGATTATATAGCTTAGTAAAACTCAATGTTAATCTATGTCACTAATCTGTGGCGTGAATAACCGAGCCTGGTTAAACTAAATAACCTGGCTCTGATACCACTAAATCCTGTCACGCCCCGACGTAGCATAAATATGGAAAGCGTTTAATTTTCTTCATAGACCCGTAGGTCGCGACAGTTTGAAGGATCGAATCCGTCACAAACGTCGAACAACATAAAACCATAAATCAAAGTAGAGCAATCAAGGTTTACAAAAATTTTCTAACTTAATAAATATTACAGCACGGGATCACCTAAAGGCACAGATCGCCTTGAATAAAAATAATATCTAACATCTATTACAGTCATCCTTATTACAAAACTAGTTCATGACCTAAAACAAAAGATAATGATAAACAGTTTCTCTTCAAAAGCAGCCTTTATCAATTAGCATAGTCATATGGTCCCTGCTGATTATAACCTGAAAAGCCTAGACACGAATGTCCAGGACGCATCAACGTCGTCAACATTGAGAAGCTGGTGAGTATTAAAAACATCTGCTCGAATGTAAAACATGCTTATTTACTATTTTCCATTTTTCAATTTCATTAATCAATGGGTTAATCATCGCAATGAATTCAATTGATAAAACAGTAAGAATCGCATTATAAATTTTGGTTCATAAAACATGTGACTGTGCATAAGACCAATACCACCATTCTCATCTTACCGACTCTTTTCTCTCGAGAACACAAATACATAACTCTCTCACTCTAGTATCTTTGAAATGCTCCGATAGCCACACTTTAGCACAGGGTGCCAGGGAATGTCCAGTTTGCCTCACACTTTAGTACGGGGTACCAGGGAGTGTCCAATGCCTCACACTTTAGTACCTAATCTGCCTCGCAAATACTGGAGGAAACCTCACGCAGTATCCAGACTCGGGTACCAGGGAATGGCCGTAGGCCACACTTTAGCACTTCCATGGGTGCCAGGGAATGTCCAATTTCGGCGTCACACACTTTAGTGCTACCATGGGCGCCAGGGAATGTCCAGTTTTGCCACCGTCACATTTCACAGACACTCTAGCAGCAATCTCAATATGTCACACTTCGGTACACAATTACCAGGAGTGTCCACACAATCTCAACCACATACTCTTTTCCACACTGACCACCACTCACCATGCATGTACAACTGACTCCACATGAATGACATGTGACTTAATACAGAAATATAAAGTACTAGAAACAATAACCATGGATATACGAGAAGAAATCAAATCTTATATGAAACAACCGGTGAATTCATCAAAAACTACTTTAATTCGCCTTTACAGCTACTAGTACACAAGCATGTTCACTTTGAAGCAATGCCCTTAAAAATGAGTTATAAATTTTATGGATGAATTACATATCAAATGAAAGGTCTTTGAGTCTAGTTTCAAATGCTTCAAACGGTGCGCGTTTTCGAGTTTTCTAGAGGAAGTTTCGACGGTTTTAGTAAAAGTCGTCAGTGCTGAAACATGTCAATCGATTAGCAAAAGTGTCAATCGATTAGCAAAAGTGTCAATCGATTGGATATGTTTCCAATCGATTGAAACTTCATCTTCTTTCACAGTTTCAAAATTAAAAGCTAGTTCTTACCCATTTCTGAATTTTGCTTCAACCAGGACATGTAATATATGGATTTCTTCATTTTTCCACAAGGATTACAAATACGTAATCAGTTTTAACTAATTTCAATCGTAGCTCTCGGATTGCACGTAAAATCGAGAGGTGACAAAACTTTAAATCAATGATACGTCATGATACGAATGAATTAAGCCGTAGTATTCGAACCGTAGCTTATTGGGACTAAGATCTTTCATTCCCAATTCACAAAATCGATTTTGGTTAACTTTTCTAAAACTCCAATTTTCAAAGCTTCAATGGTGATTTCTTGTATACACATATATACACCTCTATATATACTAAAATATACATATATAAACATTGAGAGTGAGTTTATAATACTGACTGAGGCTAATTTGACAGAATTTAGAGGTCGAGAATTCTGCCGAAATAATCAGTCGCTTAGATTTCTTCCTCGTTCTCTTTCTTGTCTTGATATATATGTATAACTATGTATGTATATATGTATACAATCTATGTGTGTGTGTGTGTGTGTGATAATTTTGAGAGAGATCAAGAGAGAGTTGAGAGAAATTTGAGAAAAGCAATGAGTTCGTAGAGAGAATTGTGAGACTGTGAGAGTATATAAATACACTGATAGATTTGGGCTCCAAGTAAACCATAGAGTTTACACGGTGCGGTTGAGCTCACGTACTCCCACACCCAAAACGCGTTATAGTCGCAGATTAAAATAAAAACTGGTATTATCCGGTTGAAATAAAAATACAGAAAGTTATGTTCACGTAGGAATTAAATTCCCATTTGTTTAAAAAGTATAGATACAATTTTCAAATCTATAGAAAGAGTTTTCTATATTTGTGGAAATTATGGTTTGACCCCAAGTAAAAATTCTTAATAAAATAAAGCAAATAATACCAATTAAAATTATGAAAATCATATTTAATAATTAAATAAAAATACCAGTTGTTACATTAATAGAATGGATTATGGTTCAGTCGTGGATTTAGCGTCCCGACGTAAAGATAGATGCATGGCGAAATGTTATACCATGATCTTTATTATTGTCTTCTCTTAATATGCTTCCTATGATTCCTATTATCTTTAACTAAATTCATAGTTTAATGAGACCTCTGCTATGTCCGCGAGTGACGTCATTGATAAGAGATTAGCCACATTTTAAGATGCTAAACAGTAACGGGTAAGGAGTGTGTTTGATGTACTTGCTCAACTTTGTATTCAAAGCTGATGGCACTTATGCCCTGGACATTCCAATGTCTAGAGCTTTGCAGATCTTGAGGACTTAAGACTAATGTTCCACCGAACTTGGAGCTAAAGGCTTAAAGACGAAGATGTGCTTCTTTGTAATATTTAGTTTATATATCTATTGTACTTCTGTTAATATTTGTTGTAGGCCTCAGACTCTAAGTCAGCTATCGTAATAGATTTAGTAGGACTTTTATAACTGGAACTTGGGCATATGTTGCTTCTAAACCTTTTACATTTTTGATGTAGCCTATAATTATGTTAATAAGATATGTTCTATGAATAGCATCCTCCCTATCATTGTGTTTATTGATTTGAGTAGATGACAATGCGGTTATTCGCCAGTCACAAACCCACAGGACCAAAAAGGAACTTATTTTCTCTATTTTTGCTTCTCCAAGGCGTGACAGAATTTTTGGTATCAAATCCTAGATTTTAGTTGCAAACCACTTATCTTTTGTGATTAGAACCCGAGTTCTATTTTAATGTCGAGAGCATGAGGATTAGCTTAGATAAGATGGAGATGTTATCTTATCATGTAGACAAGAAGTTGGATGAATCTGTCTTAGGATGATTTTTTGGAGGATAGTAATTGTTGGAACCAATAAGAATGTTGATAGCTGAGTTCACAGGGAACAAGGCACCTAAAGTTTGTTGTGGTTATAAAGATCATAAGTGTAGAGCTATTGGACTTTAGACACTGATGAATTCTTGAGCGATCTCGGAACAGTCAGTATGATCTAGACATATAAAGAGTTTCAGGATAAGATTATCCTGTTACCTTGAGACACATGTTAGTTGAGTGGTCTCACATGTTAATTGAGTAGTACTTATAGTCTGAAACCTAAGAATAGAAATAGAATGTTTAGATTTAACGTTACGCGTAGAACCTATAGTCTCGTGGCCTTTGTTTTGAGCATAGATACATTTGAGCATAACTGGTAGGTAGACTGACCTCTGTGGTTAATATTATTACTTATGTGAGGTATTTGTATTGATTAATATGATCGTATTATATAGTAGTACTATATAATTGTTACCACATGTTCTTGCTTGAGCTATAAGATAGAAGGCGTCTGACCAAATAGATTTTTATTTATAGGTAGCAATATTGAACACTACCAGTACTCGTTATGGTTAAAACAACTAGAGGGAACATGGGCCAGCTGAATGGAGTACCTGAAGTAGACCTCCTGAGATAGATCCAATAGGAATGGTTGGATTTTTCATCCGTTGCATGGAACAAATTATCAATCATGAAGGTCATCTCATCGGCAACGAAGCACCAGTACGCCAACAAGAGTCAAGCTGCTAAATGAATTTCATGCTCTTCTACCAGGAGTCTTTATGGGATTAACGGGAGCATGCCAAGTTGAGTAATGGATTTGCCAAATGGAATTGATCTTTGAGACTCTCGAATGTACTGACACTGAGAAAAGACATATGGCAGTATTTCAACTGACATTCTCAGCAGCAGATTGGTGGGACGCAGTGAAAGCTATGATAGGTGAAGAAGCTATAGGAAGGATGACTTGGGAATCATTCAAGACTCGATTTCTAGATAAGTACTTCCCAGAGTCTAAGAAGAATAAAAGGGAATTGGAGTTCATATAATTAGTCCAAGGTAGTTTTACAGTGCCAGAATTTACAACTCAGTTTGAGAGGCTATCACAATTTACATCGCATATGATCGATACACCAAGAAGGAAGATTAAGAGATATCATCAAGGATTAGTTCCACATATTCGTCATATGACTATATGACATTTAAACCAATCTTTCGAAGCTTTGGTAGAAATGGCAACGAAACTAGAAGACGACACTCAGAGTAGTGAAGGACCATACTTTGTCAAGCATTTTTAGAAAATGATTAGTTTCTCTTAATGAATCAGAGAGGAAGGGACAATCAGGTTGTTTTAGCAGCCAACTAAGTTCAACAAGGAAACACAGAAAGAAGTTACATGGGCAACCTCCACAAGCGTAAGAGATTGGGGAACGATAAGAAAGAATCAAAAGCAATGGCAACTCCAACACAGCACAGAGAATGAGATATCTGCTATAATTGTGGAGTACCAGGAAACCAATCCCAAGATGCAGAGCATTAAGAAAATCTAATAGATGAGGAGTATAGTGTTTTAACTGTAGTAAAATTGGTCATGTTCGTAAGTCTTGTCCAGCACTAGGACGCAACACAACGCACCATCGCAGTAAGTACCACGAGGGCAAACTCGCCAAACAAATAATTGATCTCAACTTAGATAAGGATGATAGACAGAAGGTACAATACTCAGCACCTACATTTTATATTACATATGATCCCAATATTTAAGGAAGTTTGGCATTCATTTGGTTTGATTGAAAGTGGATTAGCCTACACCTTAAATTTGTAGATACCTGAACAATCCGTTTGACACTAATCGAATCATTTGCCTCCCTACATAAAAGATTACGCCAATCGTTGGTAAGTCAGACAGAGACTAGAGATGAGGAATCTCAATTTTCTTGAGATGTAGCCTTGATAGAAGAGGATGAACTGGAGGATTGCGAGTATACAAGAAAAGATATGAGTAACGCAGAGACAACACCAGAATTACAAAGAGTACCATAAAAGGATGCTTTTCAACACCGATCGCTTATTGCTTTCATCTAGTCGAGATGCTATATAATAGATCAACTCATGATATCAGTATGTAGCCTTGACTAACCTATTTGATTAGTACGTGGAAGAAAAATGAGTATTCAACAGATTGTACGACCTCAAAAAGATGATTATATCAATAGTACGTCAGAATTTGGAGACGTGAGGAAGTTTAAATCACCAACTACGATGCCAAAGTCACAATACTTTCCAGTCAACATACTGAAGGATGATAATAACACGAGAGTTAACAAGGACGTCGTGTACAACACGAGACCGACTGAGGACGCTAACAATCATAACAAGGAGTCTAGAGATAAGATACAATCAACTGATGATGTAGTAGAGTCATCGTCATCACAGTACGAAGCAACTTCGGAGACTAGAGTAGATGGCAATGCTTCGCTATGACTTAGATAAGATTATGGCAATGCTTCTCTAGAACTTAGACGAGATTAGAACACTTGATCAATAGATCCCTCACACCGTAGAGTTTGACCTGAGGGAGAAACCTCATGTGTTTGGAGACTAGCCGTTTCAGATTTGTGAGATGATTAGATTGTGCTACTTAGAACCTTTTTCCCGAAGTTCGACATACGAATTTTATACGATTAAACCCTGAGATTGGTAGCTGCCACCCTAGGATTCATGGATCGTTGATATCTTTGTATCCCGTGTTTAGAACTTAACAATTTAGCCAATGATGTAATCATTTATGTAAAATGAGAACTTGAGCATTTTTAGAGTATGTCTTCTGAGATGGAAATTCTTTTTGTTTAGGGCTACTGCTTTAGATTTTTAGACGGAGTCTTTTGATAAGTGGTGGAAAATGTACTACCCTATATTTTCGGATACATGGTTATATAAACAAGACCATGTATGCTTGTGTGAACCCTTAGTGCAAAACCTTTCTCGATCGATCGAACTCTTTTCAATCGATTGCTCTCATTTATTTCTCAATCGATCGAACTCATCTCAATCGATCAAACTTGTGTGTTCTCAATCGATCGAACCTACTTCGAGTGATTGAAACTCTACCGACCTGAATCCAGGACGTGGACCCATTCTCAAGCAATTGAACTCTTTTCAATCGATCAAACCATGACCGACTTTTCTCAATCGATCAAACTCACTTCAATCGATCGAAAGTGCTATTATTCTTATCCCCGTATTTGCCACATGCCCCTCTTGTCTCCCTATATAAATGTGTGTGTTCTATGTGGGTATGGGCGTTTGGCAGAGAGGGAGAGATAGAGAGAGAGTTAGTGTGTTTGTGCATGTGTGTTCCATATATATATAACCGTGTACGTGTGTGGGTTATATATATGCACCCTCTTGGGTGGAGCAGAGATAAAGGAGACAGAGAGAGAAGAGGAGGAGAAGAAGAAGAGGAAGCAAAAGACAGAGAAAGACCAGAGAAGAGGAGAGGAGAGAGAAAGCTCACTATAGTCGCCACCGTTGCGGAACTTCGAACACCGCCACTGAACTGTTGGAGCAAAGGTGAGTTCATTAACTCACTCAAGGGATAGTTTTAGGATGGTTTCTGTATGTTTAGAATGTATATTGTGACCCCGAGACACCAGTTCATCTCTGCCCAGTTTCTGGGTAGAAGATGATTCTTAATCGATCGAACTATTCTCGATCGATCGAACTTGCTATTTCGTCAATCAATCAAACTCACTTCAATCGATCAAAATGACTTTTCCTCAATCAATTGAAAAGAGTTCAATTGATCGAAACTTAAAGAACATGTTTATTTCTTGTTGATTCTAATATGAACTATTTAGATGGATAAATGTTGTACCATGATTCCATATGTTGATATCGTTAAACTGAATAGTATAACGGAACACAACTATATGTTAATAGTCAGTAATGAGTAGTTATGATGAACATAGAGCATGTGGTAGCCTAGTTATCTAGAGCATGAGCATTGCACAACATGTGGTCAACATGCATGGGATAGTGTTATGAAGAGATAAGAGAATATGATGAGAAATGGGATATGTGTCTGATTGTGGAATAATGTGATATATGTACTTTGGATCAGTGGGATCAACGGTTGACAAGTCGGGTGGACATGGGGTGGTTAGAGTTCCTAGTACGCTTCTCGCTATTGAAGACATCCAATGATACGTATGCACTGTTGAAGACGTCCAGTGTACCGTTGACGATTACGTCCGGCTAGTGCCCTAATGTATTTTTCACCATGTAGACGACTAGTGAGAATACAGCACGGGTCGATACAGCACTCTTATACTTATAAAAGAGACCACTAACCTCCTCCATGAGGGACACTTTTCAGTCGATATAGCACCTCTATAGCAATCATATCCATCATGCCCGGCCGACCTCTGGCAGCTCCAAACTCTTGTTGGTTCACCAAAGGTCACCAACTTTTTAACAGTATAATGAAAGTGCTCATACATACACGTGGATGTAGGTTCCTTCATTAACAGGGCCGAAACACATACAAATCCAGTTTTTCATTATCTCTCTCTACTTCTCTCTCCTTGGTCTACTCTTATTTATCTTGCCCAAAAATTACATCATCAGCTTGGCACGGTCTATGGGAAGTGACAGTTTTCCATCACCAAACCTCTTAACTAATAGTCATGCGTCCGAAGAAGGGTATGAAGGTTGTGCAGTAGGCTAATTGAGACGTTCCTCCGACCCTGGCACCAGTTGCGACAATCCTAACATCGGAGCAGATCCCCATGACCCTCGCACAGCTCTTGGAGGGCCAGCGTCAAACCCAGCAGTAGTTCAAAGCCCTGGTGGCCCAACGGAATAACCCTTTGTAGGACGTGTCATAGCCCAGGAACGATGAGCGTAGTTGGGAACCAACATGGACCTGAAAATGTGCCTGAGCTAGCCCAACCCGTGTTGGGGACGCCAGAGACATCATTAACGATAGGCGTGCTGCCAGAAGGGGGAGGTGAGAACGCATGACCCGGGAATCGACCCATGTTTGCTCAGCCAGAAGTTGAGATGATCTTAGGCACACGATCAATCGGAGTCATATCCAATCCTCGTCCCAGAGGACAGCATGCCATGAGGAGAAAGCCTCTTCCACTGACCCGACCTATGTCCCAGATACAGGTCAGGAAGGTGTGGTGACCTGTATCAAGGATTTGGAGAAATAGATTCGTCAGAATGGCCAAAGATTTGGGCCAGAACCCTACTCAGGGTCATTTAAACACCGAGACCGAGTCACCGTTCTCCATCCAAATCACGAGGTTTGCTATAAATTTGAACAACCTCATCTAGATTCTTATAATGGCCTGGGAAGCCCGGTCAACCATGTCCAGACCTATAAGGCTCAGATAGCCCTGGCCACCAACACTGACAAACTGTACTACCTGGCCTTCCTTGGCACTTTGAAAGGCCCGACCGTGCAATGGTTCCACTCCCTAAAACCCCGTTCGGTCAAAGATTTCAAGGGTTCGGCAAACATTTCATCAGCTAGTTCATAGGCGCGCTCGATTGGCCGCAACCTGACACCCAGCTACTCACTATCATCTAGCGGAAGGGAGAGCCGTTGAAGGATTAAGTTGATCGGTTCAATCAACAGAAGCTTTAAGTTCACAACCTGAACGAGATAGTTGCCATTACAGCCTTCTGCTCGGGAGTTCAACACATCAAGTATGCCATGTCATTTCACAAAAATTGACCGGAAACCTTGGTTAAACTCGCAGAGAGGGTCAGAAAATATGTTAACACTGAAGAATATCTAAAGACCAAAGACCCTGGGCACGTAAGTGACGACCCTTCAAGAAGTAAGAGAAAGCGAGATCAGCCTGAGAAGAAAAATGTAAAGAACCCCAACAGTTCTGGTAGAACCATCAGTGTCCAACAGTCTGGGTCCGGTAGCCCTGACCCAATATTCAGTGTCCAACGATCTGGGTCCAGCAGCCCTGACACAACCTTCAATATCCAACGGTCTGGGTCTAACAACCCCGACCCAACCTCCAGTTCATAACAGTCTGGGTCTGGCAACCCTGACCTAACCTCCAGTACACAATAGTCATGGTCTAGTAATCCCGACCTAGCCTCCAATTTATAGCAGTCAGGAGCCCGATAATCCTGACCCGACCTCCTGTCTCTGATCGTCCGAGCAAGTCCTACAGTCGTACTTTTGCCTTACCATAACACGAGGCTCCACAGACTAAATAGAGAGCTCCTACAAAGACCTCAGGATCATACCCGAGGCATCAAAAGACACTTAGACAACCCGAGTGCCTACAATACTCAAAGGCACTGATGAGGGCTGATATTTGTATGATATTGGCCTGATGAGGAGAAAAATTGGCTGAATTTAACCCTCAATCTCTAGTTTTACCTACACTTGTGCCTTAATTCATCTCTTTACACAATGATGCGTTTTCCGTGGTATATCGTTGTGTTTAGTGAATGCAGGTTCTGAAGCTAGAATGAATAATAGATTGAAGGGGATAAATCAAGGAACAAGAAAACAAAGTTTAAGCACCAATCGATTGGACTTTTTACCAATCGATTGGACTTTTTACCAATCGATTGGAATTTTACCAATCGATTGGTGAAATCTGGAAATCAAATTCCTCTAATGCGCAAGATATCAGCAATCAAAGCGACGACCAGCCGTTACGTTGTGAACCTGGAAACTTTTAACTCGTAGTATTACTATATATATAGAGGGGAGTGAAAGGGATGAGGGGTTGGTTCATTCTTCATTTGTTTTGTAGGAGTTTCTCGTGGAATTCTTGTTGGGAATATGCCCTCAAACCAGTTAGTTGGACAATGGAATATCATAATGCATTTATGCATGTTAGTTCATGAGATGAATATTAGACTGGAATCCTTAAACAACATTGTATGTGGTTCATTTGTGTATGTGATTACACATGTGAGATATGAACCACAAATCCTTGTTGTTTCAAGTAAGTCACAGTGGATGATAAGTCTGGATAACTTATCAGGTATACACTGTAGCATGATTAACGTCTACGGGGTAGAATGATGAATCTCATTCATAAGAGTCTTGACTCTTGGTTAATATGCTAGTGCACTCGGTGCATTGACGGACCTGAGTTAAACCTATTGACACCTAAACGCTGTCACCGTCAATAGGAACTCAAAACTTGTATAGGGATACATGTCCTTAATCCTGAGACAGTTATGGATGCAAGTTGTATGCTTGGTTGCTTTGACTTACCAATCAGTGAGGTCTTGCAAGATCAACACCTGGGTATCTTGGGTAAATCAAGTATACAACGTTGGGAACATATATTGTCAAGATGGAATTCTACCCTCTTCAATAAAACAAAGAGTAAGTATTCCCTCGAGAATGTCACTAGGAGTGATTACTGAGAGCTGGCCAGCCTTGTCAACAAAGTGTTATTGTTGACATGTTTAGTAATCCAAGCGTAGTGAATGATACTCGAGGAATATAAGATGTACTATCTATTGGGTCAACAGTATCTTAAAACATACATCCCAATGATAGATACGAATACTGCTTGGTAGAGGGACATCCGTATCATATTATACAAGTCTAGCAATCGCTTATGTATGTGTGATTATGTTCTTATGCACTGGAGTGCAATTATCATTTTATAGTGGCATTAATGATAATTGATCAATTATTGATTCCTTAGTTAAGAGTATTGACTAGATGGAATAATAATTGATCGAAGCCAGTAATTAAGAACCTAGGAGGTCCCACTCTTAGCTCCGCCAGAATGCTTGGAAGGGCAAATGAGGATGCTGTCAAGACTGGTTCGATCGATCGAAGTTGTTTCGATCGATTGAAGTCAAGGCAGGTTCGATCGATCGAGTTTCGTTCGATCGATCGAATGTTCGATCGATCGAACTCACTTCGATCGATTGAAAGTAAGGTCGATTCTGAGAATCTATAAATAGGGCAGCTGCGTCCAGGGAAAAGATTTCGTCATTTTTAACGTCTCTAAGCTGCTGAAACTGTTTTAGGGTTCCCAAACCTTCTTCATCCTCTCCATTAGAGATCCCACCATCTCTAGCCTCTCCGGGAAGCGTTCGAGGAGACATAAGAGTGAAGATCACCTAGAGGTTGCTGTTGGATATTGCTAAAGGAAGCCATATTCAGAATTGGGTTCAAGACCGTTTGGTATCGCATTCTCTCCCCCTTATTCTACGCATCTATAGAATTAACAAGTAGTAGATCCGGGCTACCAATAAAATATTTTGTAACTCGATTATTCCGCTGCGCGTTTAAAACAATTTTAAACCTATTTTTCCTACAATTGGTATCAGAGCCTCGCTTGTTTGGATCTATAGATGCATTTTGGAACACTAGTTTTGATTTGCATGTTGAATTTAGGACTGTTTTGAAAACTGCATCATCACAGATCCATTTCTGCAGTGTTTATGCAGTAGAATACAAATCTGTGATTGCATTGGATGCAAGGTGGGTTCGATCGATCGAAGTAGTCTCGATTGATCGAACATCATCTGTTCTCAAGCGATCGAACTCGTTTCGATCGATCAAACATTTGTTCTGTTCGATCGATCGAATGTTGTTCGATCGATCGAGACAGCTCTTTTGTCCAGGTGTTCAGTTTACAGATTTAAAGGTTTTAAAACATTTACTTTAAATTTTTATTTATTCTGTAAGTTTTTCAAAACATTCTGTGAAATTGAAAGTTCAATCGATCGAACCTTTTCGATCGATCGAAGTGTGACAGAGAATTGTGATGCTGTTTTAAGTTCTAAATCAGTATGTAAAGAGTTTATATACTATGTGAATCAATTAGGGGTTCCAATGATACATTTATTTGTTATATATGCGTGGGTGTGCATGCGACTAACCCTTTTGCAGCAAGTTTAGTCCGCTATTTCCCATGGCACCAAGACTTTTAAATTTTGTATTTAATTGTTTGAGATTGGTGAATGATGAATGTATTATTTTGGTTTGGTTTTAAAGGCATGTGTAAAGGGCGCTGCGACTTCAATCCTACGAAAAGGAAAGTCACACTGGTTTCCCTAGCCTTTTATTCTGATGTTGCTATTTTGATTCTAGATAAATTGTAAGCTTCGAAAGAAGCATAGGACCAATGTAATAGATTTAGAAATTCCATGAAGATGGAGGAGCAAGCCGTTGTCCATGAAGATGGAGTCGGAGGCAATCAAACCAAGAAGAAGGTTCTATGGAGATAGAGCCATGGGAGATAGAGGCATTGTTGAATGCTTTTATTTCATTTTAGTATTTTGTTTTATGTGCTTAGTTGTGATTGGCATTTTATATATTGTTACTACTTGCATGCACGTAAAACAAGTTTTCTAAAATTAAATTCAAAACCTTTTTCCAACACATTAGTAAACACTTGATGTTTATGGGCAACGTGAAGAAACATTTTTTTTTCAAATTGAAAAATTCCTATTAGTTCATTGTAAGTATGGGAAATACTCTGTGTCACTCATTTATGAGTGATCATTCCATACGGAGGGTATTTCTTATTGATTACTAGATATGAACTTCTTATAAAAATCTAGTGGGAGAGGGACTTATTTTATAACTCCCACGGTCTTCCATAAACGGTTCATTGTAAGGTGGGTAGTATATTCTGTGTCACCCAGCTATGGGTGATCATTCCATACGGAGGATAGACAATTCATTGGTTACTAGATATGAACTTCCTTTGGATAGAATCAATGAGACGCGTTAGAGGGTGACCACTACACTGAGGCACTACTTGAGGCGGTTGTCATTGGATTCTAGTTAATGGTAAACACTAGCTAAGCTATGGGTAAGGGATTCCACACGGAGCATTATCCAGAAACTTAGAGACCAAAAGTTCAGGAGTCATGAATTGTTTTGTAAGAGTTGCATAACATTCGTGATGGGTTTCCCAGTCAGGCTATGAGGTTATGATCGCCACACGGAGACTTAACTTTATAGGCTTGACATCCTGAAGACAATTAATGAGTTGGTTAAGGGAATTCCAATGTATCATATAAATTGTCATATTCATGATTTCCATATTGTAATTCTGTTACATAATTTGTATTTCAGATTCATTATGTCTAGCCCACTTGCTATAACCATGATCCAGAATAAGCTAATTGGAAACAACTACGTTGAATGGAAACTGGAACTGGATGAATTGTTAACTGCTAATGGATGTAAATACGTTCTTACCATTCCCTGTCCACCTATTCCATGCCATGACACCCCAACTGATCTTGCGGATCAATATTGGCAGTGGATAAGATTTGATGGTATAGCTCGCTCTAGCATCTTAGACTCTGTGTCTGATGTGTTGAAGTAGCAACATCAACCTTTGAACACTGCCTGTGCTATAATATTGAACCTCTAGGAGATGTTTGGGGAGATGAGTCGAACTGCAAGGCTTAGAGCCTTGGAGTTAGTCATGGACACCAGAATGTTGGAAGGAACTTCAATGAGAGAGCATGTTTTTAAAATGATTACTTATTTCAAAGTACTGGAAGTTTTGGGTTCCGACATTGATGGTGAGACTCAAGTTGACATAATCTTGCATTCGTTGCCTTCATCATTCACTCAATTTAAAAAGGTTTTTAAAATGAGTAAAACAGTTTTTTCAACAAGTGAATTGATGAGCTCTCTTGAGGCAACGATGGATATTGTCAAAGAGGAGTCAAATGTTCAAAACATTGGAATGGCTTCATCTTCTGGAACTAAGCCTAAGAGCATAAGTTCAGAGAAGGAGAAGCAAGACTCAAGGATAGGTGAGCCTAACTCAATTATTAGGAAGAAGGCAAGACTTGGAAAGGGAAAGGCTGATGCCGTGCCAAAAGGAAAGTGTTTCAATTGTGGCGTGAAAGGGCATTGGAAAAGGAACTGTGTGGAATACTTGACTGCCAAAAGGCAAGGGGATTGGAAAATAAGAATGTGCAATGATTAGAAGATCTTGATTGCCTTTTGGGATCTGATGCAAGAGTTGCTATTAGATTAATAGTTTTATCTTGTAATAAAACTTTGGAGTTATTAGATGGATTTCAGTTTTGAATTAATGAATAATATTTATTCTTTTGATTTTGGTACTGAAATTCTTGATTAAAAGAAAGCGTTCTTTTATGTGATCTAAATAACTTGTCAAGCAAGTATCTCACCAATTTACTCTTGTTTATCATATATTATCTAATGTAGTATTTAAATGACTCATGGGTATTTTACCATCTAAAAGAATAGCACCCTCAACTAATTCTATAACTTTTTGGTTTTGAGGTTAGATCATATTTAATCTAATTAGGATAAATGGGGAGTAAAGGATTGGATCCTAAACTCTTTTGGTTGCTAAGACCATTGCCTATTTGTCAATCCTATTTAGAGAGTAAATGTGATCAGATCATATTAATCTAAATTAGGATAAATGGGGAGTAAAGGATTGGATCCTAAAACTCTTCTGGTTGTTGAGACCACTACCTGTTTGTTAATCCTATTTAGAGGCTAATATGATCAAGTGACTTTTCTTTTGAAAATCACACGACCAAGGACTTATTAGAATTAGGACATACTCACGTGTGTAGGCCAATAAACATTAGAGTTGAAAAGTAGTTTTGGCTACTTTGGATACTGATATACATTTACTTATTGTATCTTCATCCTCAATTTTGAAGAAATTCAAAAGTTTTGGAATGAAGAGTAATTGGTAAAAGATTATCATTGCCTTTTGATTTGATCAAAATGGTGAGTATCTGTCTAATGTATTTATTGTCCAAAGGAGATAAGAATGAGATTCTTTCTCGATAGTCTACACCTAGTGCGCCTCCACGGGTTGGTGTAGCAGGTAGAAGGAACTATCTTCTTTTAGATATGATTGGGTCATGGGATGAGTTATTTAGAGTTACTACTATTCCTTGTTTTTCTCGATGGAACTACAATGTATATACTGGATCTTATTTAAAAGCAAATCTTTTCGATTGACATCCCCAAAGTTGTGAAAAGAATGTGACTTCTTTCTCATGGTAACTTTGGATAAGGATGTCTAGCACTTTGGTGTAAAGAAATGATGAGCCTTTTGAATCTAGATTAGAAGTATAATACTTTTGTAATGTTTCCAGAGAAAACAAAAATTGGCTAGAGACCAAATTTTGCAAAGGAAAGATAATATAAAAGAGTAAAGTAATTTATATCTTAAAGCAATCTATAAATCATCTAGAACTAAAATCTACTACCTCTTCATCCGTTCCTACATCGGTACTTCATTCTAGTGGGAGAATTCTTAGCGTTGCTAAAATCTCCTTGTGCATTGAAGTTTTGTGATAAGGAAGCTCTGGTATGCGATTTGCATAGGTCTACGAACTAAAAGCAATCACTCAGAGATAGGGACATCTGTTTTGACATGCTTGGTCAAAATACTTTAGATTTATCTAAAGTATGGATGTAGCTTAAGTGGATGAAAGGATCCTTGTGCAAAGGAAGTGTGGTGGTGATTATGGTTCCATATATTGATGACATCTTTATCATTACGAGATGTTAAAGTAGTGTTATCAATGTTTGAGGTTAAGTTTCTATGTTATACTTGATATTTATGATCTCGGTGAGGCGAGCTATAATCTTTAGATTTTTGCTCATTCAAGATCGGAAAGTTAAGATAATGAGATTATCTCAAACTTCTATATCAGAAAGTTGCTGGCTAGATTCAACTTAGAACACTTCGATAAAGGTTTTTCACCTTTGAACATAACCTATTGCTCTTTCAAGACTTGTATCTTGGGATACAAGATGAAAGAGGTCGCATGAAAGGTGTATCATAAGCCTTCGCCATTGATAAACCTTGTATGTGATGTTAGGTATGGATATCTTTTATACCGTAGAGGTTGTTCACAGATATCAGTCCAAATGAAAATTTAGTTTTATGAACTATCATAAGGTATATATTCTCTAGGACTTGAGAAAGAACTAGAAGATATATGCTAGGTGATGGTGTTTTGGACAATGTTCAAATTAGCTTTACTGGATACATGTCTGGTGACGTCTTTTGTCTAGGGATATAGTATAACATGAAGATGTTCTACTATGGATTGTTTCAGTCGATGATCATCAATCCCTTTACAAAACCTTACGGGTTAAGGATTTTGACAAGTCACGTAGATAATGCTATTGTTGTTTTAACACTATATGGTTATGAGTGCAAGTGGGAGTTTGTTGGGAATATGCCCTCAAACCAGTTAGTTGGACAATGGAATATCATAATGCATTTATGCATGTTAGTTCATGAGATGAATATTAGACTGGAATCCTTAAACAACATTGTATATGGTTCATTTGTGTATGTGATTACTCATGTGAGATATGAACCACAAATCCTTGTTGTTTCAAGTAAGTCAAAGTGGATGATAAGTCTGGATAACTTATCAGGTATACACTGTAGCATGATTAACGTCTACGGGGTAGAATGATGAATCTCATTCATAAGAGTCTTGACTCTTGGTTAATATGCTAGTGCACTCGGTGCATTGACGGACCTGAGTTAAACCTATTGACACCTAAACGCTGTCACCGTCAATAGGAACTCAAAACTTGTATAGGGATACATGTCCTTAATCCTGAGACAGTTATGGACGCAAGTTGTATGCTTGGTTGCTTTGACTTACCAATCAGTGAGGTCTTGCAAGATCAACACCTGGGTATCTTGGGTAAATCAAGTATACAACGTTGGGAACATATATTGTCAAGATGGAATTCTACCCTCTTCAATAAAACGAAGAATAAGTATTCCCTCGAGAATGTCACTAGGAGTGATTACTGAGAGCTGGCCAGCCTTGTCAACAAAGTGTTATTGTTGACATGTTTAGTAATCCAAGCGTAGTGAATGATACTCGAGGAATATAAGATGTACTATCTATTGGGTCGACAGTATCTTAAAACATACATCCCAATGATAGATACGAATACTGCTTGGTAGAGGGACATCCGTATCATATTATACAAGTCTAGCAATCGCTTATGTATGTGTGATTATGTTCTTATGCACTGGAGTGCAATTATCATTTTATAGTGGCATTAATGATAATTGATCAATTATTGATTCCTTAGTTAAGAGTATTGACTAGATGGAATAATAATTGATCGAAGCCAGTAATTAAGAACCTAGGAGGTCCCACTCTTAGCTCCGCCAGAATGCTTGGAAGGGCAAATGAGGATGCTGTCAAGACTGGTTCGATCGATCGAAGTTGTTTCGATCGATTGAAGTCAAGGCAGGTTCGATCGATCGAGTTTCGTTCGATCGATTTAATGTTCGATCGATCGAACTCACTTCGATCGATTGAAAGTAAGGTCGGTTCTGAGAATCTATAAATAGGGCAGCTGCGTCCAGGGAAAAGAGTTCGTCGTTTTTAACGTCCCTAAGCTGCTGAAACTGTTTTAGGGTTCCCAAACCTTCTTCATCCTCTCCATTAGAGATCCCACCATCTCTAGCCTCTCCGGGAAGCGTTCGAGGAGACATAAGAGTGAAGATCACCTAGAGGTTGCTGTTGGATATTGCTAAAGGAAGGCATATTCAGAATTGGGTTCAAGACCGTTTGGTATCGCATTCTCTCCCTCTTATTCTACGCATCTATAGAATTAACAAGTAGTAGATCCGGGCTACCAATAAAATATTTTGTAACTCGATTATTCCGCTGCGCATTTAAAATAATTTTAAACCTATTTTTCCTACAATTCTCGAATAAGAACGAGCTTAAGTTTGATTGGTTTGATTTCACACTTGTTCTTTATTTGTTTAGGTGTTATTTCATATTTGTATTAGTTATTGCTTGTTCAGTTGAAGTTCAATTTCAATTTTCAGTTTGAAACTCCACTACAATTTTAGATTTATAATGAAAATCATGTTTAGGATTAATTTCACTCATTTGTTTCAGGCTATTTGCAATTCTTGTACTCAAAACATGCTAGAGTAGAACCCTGGTTGGGAGCAATGTGAAGAAACATTGTTTCCCAGCCACTGTCATGAATCTGTAAAAGAATCAATGGCAATCGATTGGAAACAGAACCCAATCGATTGCCATTGATTCCTAAGCCAATCGATTGGAATTTTGTCCAATCGATTGGGAGTCATTTGATGCCAATCGATTGCCATTTATAGCAATCGATTGGCATGCTTATGACTTGGGCAGACTCTTTTTAGTATTCCAGTAGCTTTTACTTTAGAAACTAAGTCCAAATTGATCTTGTTAAGTTCAAATTGAAAACTGATTTTGAAATAAAAGCTCCTTCGGCCTTTTAACACAATGAACTTATGGACGAACATATTGAATATTCTATACTCAATCTGTTAGTTATGGTTCAAGGTTTTAATTAGCTCTTATTTCAGATCTTCATAGTAAGCAAAGGAATTCAAAATTATTGGTTTTGTTATATTAACATTCTTAGTAACTAGGATTGCTTTACTTAATCCCTTTGAGAAATAAGAAATATTAGAAAGATGAAGCCCCAGCTGTGCGTTAACGCTAAGTCATGATAGTGGTTGGTGCAATGTGGACTCACATGTTCCCAACAGTTTTTCCATATTTATAAAACCATATTGCTTAATTTCGTTTAATTTAATTACTGGTTGACTCTGTTTCCTTAATTTGTAATTGTGAATTCAGTAGGATTGTTAGAACCTCCAATCTAAAAGAAATCATCTTTTATTTTCTTTAGGATTCAATCTAGATTTTGTTTTCCTCAATTCCGTCTCTTGGGAAAACGACTGGGTTTTACCGGTTTTTACTCGACGCGACCGTCTGCGCTTGGACGTACTCTTCAGAGAACACATTTCCTGTCGTGTCAAGTTTTTGGCGCCATTGCCGGGGACGGTAACAAAGGCCAGAATCTTTCAATTGATCCAATCTTTCTTACCCCATTTCTATTTTTTTTTATCTCTTCAGAACACAAACTGTATTGATTGTGTCCTTCTATGTCCTTTGATTCCACTAAAGCTTTCATCACAGATCTATTTAAAGATTCCATCCATAGTGCTGATAATCCCATTTTCACTCCGTCTACTTCAAATCCAATGTCTGACACGGAGAGCCAACAAGGAGAGAATAGGCATGACCTCATCGATGACGGTCAACGACCTCTACGAGAACTCTTGGCTCCTGATCGAACAGCCACACCTTCTTGTATCCGCATCCCTCCGCACACTGGTACATTCCATTTTCGTAATGGGATGATTCAACTTTTACCCACATTTCACGGGATAGAGAAAGAGAAGGCGTATTTACACATTCGAGATTTCGAAGACGTTTGTGGCACTTTCACAGATCAGACCTGCCCGAGTGACATAATCCGACTTAAGCTTTTCCCTTTCACCTTGAAAGACAAAGCAAAGTCATGGTTGTTGTCGCTCAAACCGAACTCTATTTTGACTTGGCCAGCAATTCATGAAGCCTTTCTTAAAAAATTCTTCCCTAACCGATTAACGAATGACATTTTGAGACAGATCAAGATGTACAATCAAAAAGAGGAAGAAACTTTCGCTGAGGCATGGGAGCGTTTCAAGGATTTGTTACTGCTCTGCCCACATCATGGTTTTGAGAAGTGGCGGACAATAAGCTTCTTCTATGACGGCCTTTGTCCAAAATCAAATAAACTCGTAGAAACTACGAGTGACGGTGAGTTTATGAGCAAAAATGCCGACCAAGCAGAAGCTCATTTTGAATGGTTAGCCGAACACGCACCAGAATGGGAAACTCAAGTGACGAGAACCCATACCAGTTCGAGTTTGAGTAAAAAGAGTATTTATCAGTTAAAAGCGGAAGATGGCTTAATGGAAAAATACGAGCAACTGGCTCGTAAGTTGGAAGTTTTGGAAGCAAAGAAGGATCCAGTGATACAATTTGCTTCTGAAGAATCGTGTTCTAGTTGTTTACAAATGGGGCATACCTCTCAACATTATCAAATATACCCTGTTTATCAAGAACAGAGTCCAGTAGAGGTACAAGCTGTAAATGCCCCTGGTCGTTTCAATCCCAATGATAGGTGGAGTCATCCTGGTTTTGATCAAAGAAATAGTGTTGCTGCAGCAAATCCATCTCAACAGTGGCAACCGAATAAAGGAAACCAATACCGACCTCAGAACCAAGGGTACCATAAGAGTTACCAACCTCCTCCTACCTATCAACAAAATCAAGGGTATCACCAGAGTCAATATCAACAAAATCATTCGCCTCAATCCAACTACAATCAGGGGGGGCAACAACCAAACCTCATCTAACACTTACGTGCCACCTCATAAGAAGGCACAGGAGGATCCGAATACACTCATGATGCAGCAGATGATGCAGCTAATGAGTAAACTCAACACAAGTGTAGAGAGGTTAGCTGCTCAGCAAGGGGATCGAGAACGAACTATGTTCCCTGCACAGCCAAAGCCAAATCCTAAAGGCCAACACTCAGGTACAGGACCCTCGGGATCTGGACCACATGAGAAGGCCAAGGCTGTAACTGTGTTGAGAAGTGGAAAGGAAATCGAGAAAGCCTCTTTACCCTCACATCCTGTAGTGGGTAATAAAGAAGAGGTAGAGAATGAAGAAAAATTGGTGGAAGAAGAAAGTGAGGGCGAAACAGTTGAGCCCGAAATAACAATTCCTGAGGATACAGAGATAAAGAGAAGACCTGGAAAAGAACCTCTCCTTGAGGAGGCAACCAAATGCCCTTTTCCGGCACCATATCCTCAGAGATTGAAGAAACCTCAGCAAGAAACTAAAAGTCAGGAGTTTCTGGAGTTATTCAACCAAGTAAAAATCAATCTCCCACTCCTAGACGCAATTAAACAAGTGCCTTCCTATGCCAAGTTACTAAAAGACTTGTGCACTATTAAAAGAAAGCAAAGTGTTAAGAAGAGTGCTTACTTGGCATGCCAGGCGAGTGCAATTTTAAAACACGACCTTCCTCCTAAGTACAAAGATTCAGGCACACCAACAGTTTCTTGTATAATTGGTCAGAAGAAAGTAAACAATGCTCTACTCGATTTAGGATCGAGTGTTAATCTCTTACCGTACACTATTTACCAACAGTTAGGGTTGGGAGAACTTAAACCCACTCGCATTACGCTCCAACTTGCGGACCGATCAATTAAATATCCGTGAGGAGTGCTGGAGGATGTCTTAGTCCAGATTGACACCTTTGTCTTTCCTGTTGACTTTGTTATTCTGGACACCGAACCAGTTTACAATGCTAAATCTCATATTTCGGTGATCTTCGGACGTCCTTTCCTCACGACAATTCATGCAACGATTAAAGTAAGGAGTGGAGTTATGAACGTTGTTTTTGGGAACATGACATTGAATATCAAAATCTTTTCAAATCCCAAGATTGAAGATTTTGATAATGAGGAAGAGGAAGTGGATTGGGTAGAATCAGTAATTCAAGATTGCTTTGATTCAACTGCTCACGCTGATCCCGTGGAGTCCATTATGACTAACTCATGTTATGAATTGGATAGATACACTCCACAAGATGAGATGATGAGCCAGATATGTGCAATATTGGAGGTTGTTGAAGAGGAAGTTGCAAGAACAATGTGGACGGCTCAATATGAGCAACTACCGCCAAAGACCAAGTTGGCTGTGCCGTCGAACCTGTAATTTCCGGAGTTGGAATTGAAAGAGCTCCCAAAAGAATTGAAATATGTGTTTCTGGGAGAAAAGAAGACCTTTCTTGTGATAATTTCATCCGTTTTAAATCACGAACAGGAAAGTAAACTGATATAGTTGCTTAAGCAACACAGGAGTGCGTTAGGATGGACCGTTGCTGATTTAAGAGGAATTAGTCTATCTATATGCACCCACAGGATTTACCTTGAGGAAGATGCCAAACCATGTCGTCAAATGCAAAGGCGTCTAAACCCAAACATGCAAGAGGTAGTAAAGAAGGAAGTTCTGAAATTGCTGGATGTTGGGGTTATTTATCCAATTTTGGATAGTCCTTGGGTAAGTCCAACTCAAGTAGTGCCGAAGAAAGCAGGCATTACAGTGGTACAAAATAAAGAAGGAGAATTGGTACCAACACGTGTGACCACGAACTGGCGCATGTCACTACACCAAATTGGCCGAATTGTCACACTTATTTTCGGACGATTTGTCACGGTTCGGGACAGTGACAAATTTTGTCACGGTTGTAGACAGTGACAACATAGAAATGGTGACAAAAACACAAAATTGTCACGGTTATGGACAGTGACAAAATTTGATATAGTTTGTCACTGTTAAGAACAGTGACAAATTTTGTCACACTTATTTTTAGACAATTTGTCACGGTTTTGGGCAGTGACACATTTTGTATTTTACTATTCTTCTTCTTTTTTTTTCCTTTTTTTTTGTTGGAGTCACTTTTACTATTCATTCCCTACTTAGTTTGACTCGGAAAAAAAAAAAAAAACACATCCGATTTTTCCCACATCCTACTTAGCCAATGGGAGTATTGAGTGAGCAATTTTGGGATAAACAAAAATACACTCAAAAGCAAAAAAAAAACAAAAGTAAAGAGAAATTGAAAACGGCGCGGGTTTTTTTTTTTCTCGAAAGAAAACAAAGGCTCTGGTTTTGGGCTCCATTATTTGCCCTACTTCTAAAAAAATTTGGTGCGCGCCTAGGTCAAAAAGTAAAAATTGAAAAGCTGAAAAAAAAAAAAAAAAAAAAAAAAAAACCTCAGATGAAAGAACGTTTCAGAGAGAGAGAGAGAGAGGGGGGGGAATCGAAGAAGAAGAAGAAGAAAGACCGAAGAAGAACCGAAGAAGAAGAAGGAACGAATAATTGAAGAAGAAGAAGAACGATCTGAAGAAAGAAGGAGGAGGAAGAAGAAGAAGAAGAAGAACGAAGAAGTACCGAAGAAGAAAGAAGAAGCCGGAGGAAGAAGGAGAAGAAGAAGGAGGAGGAAGGAACCGAACCTCGCTGCCACGGTTAGTTATTTTTTCTTCTTTGTTTTCTGAAGTAACACTACAAGGAAAAATGCTATATATGTCACTTTTAAATCGTTTTTATGTCACTTTTATTTTGAGTGACATAATATTTTTTCATGTAGGCTTTTTATGTCATTTTTAAGCAGTTATGTCACTTTGTAAAAAAAGTGACATAAATAACACTGTTTTTATGTCATTTTTGAAGAAGTGACATAAATGGATTAGTTTTTATGTCAGAAATTTAAAAAAATGACATAAATAATGACACTTTTTTATGTCGGTTTCTCAACAAGCGACATAAATATGTTAGTATAACAAAAGTGACATAAATAAACTCGCGGTGGCAATTTTGTAAATAAAACAAAATGTTTACTTCTGACCTAGCCTCCCTCGTCTCTTCATCCAACAATGGTTACAGACCCTCTCTAACCTCAACAACAACAAACCCTAAGCTCACACTCCATTGTTCATCAATCTCTCTCTCTCATCCTCCCCTGAATTTCACTTTCTCATTCTACAATCTCCTCTCTTCTCCAAAGCCCTAACTAGTCCGCCACCGATCTGACGCACCCCCTCCTCTCTAAGCTATCGGGCCGACCCATCTACTCTGATCCCTCTATTTTTGTGATGACAATTTCTGGGAGATTGCAAGGGGAATTTCAAGTTAAAAATGGTTATGGTCCACTCAAGGCACCTCAAGTTATGAGGGTATGCTCGACCTCAGCATCTCGAAGTCTTTGGTTTGTTCCCTTCTTTTTTTTTGTATTCTTCTTCTTCTTCGTCTCCCTCTCTCTGTTTCTTCCCTTTCATTTTCTTTCTTCTCTCTCCTTCTCTTTGTCTGTACTCTCGCTTAGTCAGACTTACAAACCCTAACCCCAAATTGTTATTTATATTTATGAACCCTTACCCCAGATGGTCATACTCAAAATCTTTTTAAGACAACAACACGATTTTTTGTGGAAGCCAAGAAATACCCGAGAAGGGGCCACTATAATGGCAGCTGAATAGTGGAGGAAGCCGACCGCCCACAGTGCTGATGGAAGGGGCCGGCGGCAATGGGCATCTTGTGGTGTCGATGCTCCAAGGTCTGGTAATGTGGGTGCTATTGTTTCTAGGATATTATTTTTCTAAAAAAGTTCTGCTTTTTGGTTCTATCTATCAATTGTATTTACCATCGATTGTTTAGAGTTGTGTTGATCACATATCCGTATATATCTATCTAGGTATTCTCTTATAGATTTGATCTTCTACATATTTTAAGATTTTTTCTTCTAAGAGTAAGCTGAATTGCATTGTCCGATTTGTAGAAATTTTTGGATCTCTATCTTCTGTGAGGGTTGATTGAATCAAACCATTGTTCTTATCTGCTCATGTGTATGTACGATTTCTATTTGATCTATTATCCTCTCTCTGTTGGTATGGAGTATCAACAACATCATACTTGGATATTCCTTCTACATATTCAATTGTATTACTTGCTCTAGTAAAGTTTTTGTTAGCTTTGTGTTCGAAGAATAGCAAATTCTGGTCTAACTAGGGATCTGATGCATTGAATTGGTATGTTGTAGGATTGGTGATAGATGAACAATGTGATCTTGAGAAGTGAAAAGCTATGACAGCCTTTAACAACATATTGTTAGAACTAAGTTGCCAACCACTGAAAAGAGCTAAGTGTGACATTAGACTGTGCAAAGAGATGTCGATTATCTAGCATGGGGCTTCTTGGTTAAACATTAGATACATCTATAGGTTTAATCAAACAAAGCCTTACTTATCCAAATAAATGTAAAATCCAAATTGAGCTTTGCGTTGTGAGTTGTTGCAAATTCCTAGTTCTCTTTTACTTATGCAGATACAATTATAGTGTATATTTGGGACGGAGTATGTTTTCGTCCCCAAAAGTACTATTTTTAGGGACGATTCTTTTTTTCGTCTCATTAAACATTTTGCATCGAGCTTGTTGGGGCAAATTTGGGACAAAAAATTTACGTGCTAAAACACTATTTTGGGATGAATTGTTATTTTTTGGGACGGATTTTTTCGTCTCCAAATCCTCATTTGTTGTAGTGTATATTGAATTCATTTGTTGGTTTTATTTTTCATATTTCAGGCTTTGAGAAAGGTGTTATTCTGATCAGTAAATTTTGTATTATACTATTCTGTGGGGAAATGTTAAGGACAAGAAAATTATGGAGCTCATCTATATCCAAATTGATTTCCTTTCTCAGGCACCTCAAACACATTGCGAGGAGGTGAGTTATGTCCCCTCCAAATGGCCTTTCCTTAATCTTTTTCAGGTAATTCTCACATGTATTCTAAGGTCCAAATAGTATTGTTATTTGGTTTAACCAGCTTATATTGAAAAAATAATATACAACTCATTGGTTAATGCATAGGAAGGCTTTAATGCCTTATTATATGCAGCAATGCTATGATGCCTTACTACATTTTTGTTGGGATTTATTTAAGTCACTTTTTGATCCACCATGTCCAAATACCTCCATGAAATGCGGGAGCTATCTGTCCAGAGACCAAACAGATTGCTGGTATGTTGTCTTCCATGTGGCTGAAGTTCATAAACAGCTTCAATCCTAGTTATGATTAACATTGATATCATGGTTTTTAGTGCTTGCAATAGATGTTTTTGGACCCAAAGAAATGTTTGCAATAGATGTTTCCTTCTATACTGCGTGTACATGGGGATAAACCACAATTTTGACCAGGCCCCACTTTCTAGAAGCAGTTTTACTCATACATCCATGTAGAATTTTTTTCTCTTCCTATGAGTCTTGCAACTATTTTATTCCATTGCTTTGTTTTGTTGTTTTTATGATGAGGTTGTGACTCTTGTTCACATGTTTCTTTTTATGAACTTATGTTCCAGCCTAGAGCCAGATGAATTGCTTGTTATATTATTTTGCCAACAGAAAGTTGCCTTCGTAATTGATGAGCTGCCGCTTGGGTTGCATACCTCTTCTCTACTAGGTAACCTCTCTGTCCCTTTGTCAACAAAAACTTGCTTCGTATTTTCTTTTTTCTTTTTTAGTGTGCTTACTTTTTTTTATGTGTTTTGTGCTAAACCTAAACACACACGTGCACACAGCACAGCCGTCCATGTGCACAGCAGCACACGCACAGCACACACACACAACACCTTGGCAGATGAATGCTCCGATAGAAGAGACGCGCAAGCTTTGGCTTATAAGGTAATTTGAACATGATCTATTTTTCTTGCTCAATAATGAAATGTTGTCAACTACTTTTCTTTGTTCCTCTTCTATGTCATAAGGCCATATTTTAAATTTATTGTTGAAGTACACTGGAAGTGCTTGTAAATTGCTGTGTTGGGCAAGCAATGAAGCGAATGTTATGTTGAAGTAGTGTAGTTTATTACCACCTGATTTATTTATTCAAGGTGTATTCATTTATGAACTCATCTTTGGAATAGAACTTTAAGTATTTTGCTCTTTTTAGCAAGTAGTTTTTAAAGTGAATAACTGTGCACCTGAAGTTGCTATCAAGTAGCTATCTTCTGTCAATACCTTACTTAGGGACTGCTAAAATAACAAAAGTGTGCACTTCTTTATTATTAACTGTTTGTTAATGTCCAGCTTGGGTTATCTATGCACACACGTGCACACAGCAGCACAACATGCGTGCACAGCAGCACGGCACGCATGCAATGCATACACACACGGCAGCGCACAACATGCGCACCGGCAACACACTTCCACGCGCAATGCTCACAGTTTTGGTCTGACTTTCTGGTCATCTTTACCCTAGATAAAATTAGTTTAAGTTTTTCCTCAAAACTACAATATTGTAGCTCTTTGAGTTATCTTCCCACAGCCGCAAACAGGGCCTGATTTGAAGTTCTGAGTGAGGAGAAAAGTCCATTTTACTAACACAGCGTCAGTCTGAAAACTGCTTCTTTTTATTCCGAGTTTTATACTTTCAATCTAGTTTTTGTTCCACAAGATGAATGAATGATCAAACTCTCAAAACTACAAAGTTATAGGTCTAGATGTCTTCTTTCCAGAACATTAAGATTTGAATGGTTTGGATTTTATGTGAAAAATTATGGCCAAATACTACATCTATTGCAAGCTGCCAAAATAACTGTTTTTGAGTTTATTTTAGCTACTATTTTTAGGCCATATCTCCCAAACGGTTTAGTTAAAGGTTCTGAAATTTAAAGTGTAGAAAGATTATGAAAAATAGAACAACTTTCATGTAGAACACCTTTAGATTTTATCGTGAAATCGCAGGAAGATCTCCATATGAGGATTGGCAAATGCACTGTAACTCTTAACCACTGATTGGTAATTAGTCCCTGATTTTAGCACCGCTGCTGCTCTTAAGGAGCCAATCAAGCCATTTGTTAACGTCAATTATACTCAGCTTCTTATCAACAGACAATTTGTGAATGCAGCTTCTGGTGAGCTATCCACATCCCTGTCCCTATACTTCATCTGTCCTAAATAAGGGACACTTTTGGTATTCCTGCTGTTTAAGAAAGCTAAATTTGTTATGGTAAAAAACTTAATACTTTAAGATTATCTTTGCACTAGGCTGGGATTCCTTCAGGTATTCTAAATATAATATCTGGTTTCGAGCCCACTACTGGTGCAGCTCTTGCTAGTCATATGGATGCGGACAAGGTAATCTACAACTTTAAGCTTTCACTAATTTTGAATCTGTTATGAGTTTATGGCGTGATGAGAAGTTGGGAGTACATGGCTATCTATGCATCAGTAGTTATTCTCCTTTGTGCTTTGATGTATTATCTAGTGTGTTTTGAGTTTTTCCACCTTAAAAAAATCTTTATTCTCTTTGCTAATATTGTGTGCTTTGATGGCTATCTAGAGCAACGAAGACGGATGATTAGAGCACATGCACAAGTCATAAGAGTAATGTCATACGTGTTAACCGACATTTATACTATGGTTTTAGATTGTTTTATCGCTTTCTTATTCTTGATTACATGACTTACTAGGCAGCATTGCTTTTCAAATTGGCTGGGCAACGAGCAATAGGTATTTACTCTCTGGAAATTCTTTTGATCATTTTGTAATTAGCGGAGCAAAATATCGTTCTAGAAAAATATCGTTTCTAGCAAAATATCGTTTTCTTAGTATTGATACTTTGATTTGATTTTCTTTTATAACTCAGTTCTAGAAATGATACTTCATGATTTAAACATATTAAGAAAGAATTTTTTTTTCAATTAATCATGAATTAGCATCATAAATGAAGAAAATGAATTTGAATTCTAGAGAAACCTCTGCAAGAAGCATGGAGACAAGGAATGGAGTTTCATGAAACTGGAAGAAAAAATAAATACATGCCACTTTTTTTTGGGTAATGTATGCATACTAGTATCACAGTGTGGTTGGCATTTATACGTAGCATCTTTTATAGGTGTTGTCACATAAATATCTTGATGTAAATCATTGCATCAGCGCTGGGTGTTGGGATTCTTTCTACTTTAATCTTTATACGAGGGTCTTGCTAGTAAATGTTGCTCCAAATAATTTTTGTGAAATCACATATGTTGCTCGTTGTTGTGTTGATCTATCTTAGATTTATATAGTGTTAGGTACAGCAGTAACACCTCCAACTCCTAATGGCGATTATGACATTGGGCTAGAACAACTTGCTTCAATGACCAGGGATCACAATTTTCCAGCACTGCAACATTATGGAGGGGTAAGTCAATTATGTACTTGCTTTCATATATCATTATCTTCACATTTGCAGGTATCAGGAGATTCGTACAGACCCTAGTTATGCCAGCCAGTTTGTCTTGATGACAAACCCACATATTGGAAATACTGGTGTTAATTTTGGTGGGTTTGAAGCCTTTTTAATTTTATTAATATCCTTATGAACTATATATTGGAAACTATTTAGAATGAATCTGAATCAGGATGCCTTGTCTGCTGGTTTGGTAATTAGAAGCCTAAGTATTAGGTACACCACGTTCTATCCATGTGGCTTCATGTATATATATATAATATAATATATATACACATATTTGTTTATTGTTGTGTTGATGCTTTAGTACTTCAAATTGGAGATGCACAACAGCACTTGGTGATTATTTGGCAGAGAGGAACATTATGGGAATATGTGAGTTACATCCCATCACTGAAGTCTTGGACACTGCTTAATTTAGGCTTCATTCTGTTTGCGGATTTAGAGAAGTAAAAGTATAGGAAATAAAATTGAGAAGGAAAAACATTTCCCTATGTTTTCAATGACATTTTCCTCCATGCTTAAATTAAAAAAAAATCAAATCTTGTGACTAACACGTCTTCCTCTTTTCTTGAGTTCCTATTTTATTTTGATAATTTTAATTTCCTTCCTATTTTCATTTCTTTCGTATTTTTCGCACTGTTTTCCTTATCAACCGTACAAAAGAAATATGTTTTCCTAACTGTTTTCTTTTTTATTCTCACAGGGTTTACAAGAAGGTTGGTATGATGGGGGAAGCATTGCGTTTGCTGTTGTTCTTGTTATATTCGTTACAGGTAATGGACAAGATGCTCTTAAATATGTCATTTATTTGCTTTTACAGAAGATGACAAGAACAAATGATAATAGGAATGTTTTGGATCTTTATTTCCTTAAATTCTGATGAATTTACCAATAAGTATATAATATAGAGAATATTGAGTTTTGGGTGGACATTTTGTTCTTTAATTTGTTAAGTATAATTCAGTTCTAGCTCTCATACCTGAGCTGAGAAGATTCTTTTTCTCCTTAGATAATGCATTATCAAAATGAGTTGAGAAGATTCTTTTTCTCATACACGCTTGAATGATGTTGTACATCTAGCTGATTGTTTACTAAAGTTACGAATGTCAAGTCATTTATGAAAACTTTACTATCACCTATATGGCCGTTACACGTGGTGTCCAACCATTTCACCTTCTTACACAGGCTGAGTATCATGCTATACTTTAGATATACACTATTGTCAGCTTTATGAGAGTATTGTAAAAGGTAAGTTTAACTGATTATTACTCTCCTTAGATAGGGAGTTGTTTCCGCTGAATGTAGTTAAGCATTAAAATAGTGGCAAAAGAAAAAAAAAACCAGTTAAGCATTAAAATAGTGGCACTAATCTTTGTCTTTGTTATTTTTACACTCGCAGACCAGTTCAAGGCAATAAATGATGAGGGATCAGTGCAAGGCTCTTGAAGTCGTTCTTCCTGACATGGAGTTAGATGAATTCGAGGAGACTACCTTGCACAATGTGAACATTGAGGAGGAGATGCGTTGGAAGCCGTAGCAACGGGGCCAAGAGGCGTAGACGAAGATGACGATTATCTGTGGACTTCATAGATTTATTTTAAACAATAATATTCTCTGTAATGCTTGTCATTTTATATTAGGTTTTTGGATTGCTAAAGTTCTGAGTTTGGTTTTTTTCTTTTGTGAGCAAACTGATAATGCATGCAATTGTGTTTATTGGTGATCTTACAATTTGTGTTTATAATAGGTTGCATTGGATTGCAATATTTTTGTTACTGGTGTTTATATTGCTTAAGTAACAAAAAATAATAGGGTGAATTCTTGCAAAAATAAGATTATTTTTTTAAAAAAAATTTATGATTTGTCACTATTCTAAACTGTGACAATTAGAGAAAACTGTGACATTATTTTTACATACGAGTCACTACTCTTAATAATTGTCACAGTCCATAACCGTGACAACAATTGTGACTAATATCATTTATTGTCACGGCCTATAACTGTGACAAAATAATGTGACCAATTACATAAATTATCACGGTCTAGAACCGTGACAAATAAGTAAATTGTCACTGTTTAAAACGCTGACAGGACTGTGACTATTGAAAGTGATGTCACTTTTAAAGTGTAACAAATGAACCGTGACAAAGGCCATTTGTCACGGTTTATGACAGTGACAATATTTTGTGTCACACCCGAAAATGTCACGGATAATAACCGTGACAAAGGGCCTTTGTCACTGTCCAAAACCGTGACAAATCGGCTATTTTGGTGTAGTGTGTGTATTGATTATAGAAGATTGAATGCAGTGACTCGAAAGGATCATTTCCCATTGCCTTTCATGGATCAAATGCTCGAAAGAGTAGCGGGTCATCAATTCCATTGCTTCCTGGATGGTCATAGTGGTTATAACCAAATTGAAATTGATCCTGTTGATCAAGAGAAAACCACTTTTACCTGTCCGTTTGGAACATTTGCATATCGCCGGATGCCATTTGGATTGTGCAACGCACATGCCACTTTTCAGCGGTGCATGCTGAGCATCTTCAGCGATATGGTTGAAAAGATCATGGAGGTTTTTATGGATGACTTCTCCGTTTTTGGTAGCAGCTTTGATGATTGCTTAGGAAACCTCCAGAAAGTCCTGAAAAGATGCGAGGACAAAAATTTGGTCCTCAACTGGGAAAAATGTCACTTTATGGTAACAAAAGGGATTGTCTTGGGACATATCGTGTCCGCTGAGGGAATACAGGTAGACAAGGCAAAGATTGATATAATTTCCAATCTTCCTGTCCCCACCACAGTGAAAGAAATATGATCATTTTTAGGTTACGCCGGTTTTTACCGAAGGCTTATTAAGGACTTCAGTGTTGTATCTAGGCCACTGTGCCAACTCCTCGTTAAGGACCAACCATTTGAGTGGAACAGCAAGTGCCAGGAATCCTTTGATAAACTCAAACATCACCTCACAACAGCTCCGATAATGCAATCTCCGGATTGGAGTCTTCCTTTTGAGCTGATGTGTGATGCGAGTGACACAGCGATCGGAGCTGTATTAGGACAAAGGAGGGACAAGAAGCCTACTGTGATCTACTATGCTAGCAGAACTCTTGATGGAGCTCAACGAAATTACTCTACTACCAAAAAAGAGTTGCTGGCAATTGTATTCGCACTGGAAAAATTTAGGCAATATCTTATTGGCTCGCAGATCATTTGCTTCACTGATCATACTGCGTTGAAGTATCTGCTATCCAAAAAGGATACCAAACAGCGATTGATACGCTGGATTCTCCTGCTCCAAGAATTTGATTTGGTTATCAAAGATAAAAAGGGGGTGGAGAATGTTGTAGCCGATCACCTCTCACGATTGACGTTTGAAGATAATTCTTCACAATCCATTCCGATCCGTGAATCTTTCCCAGATGAACAACTTTTTGCTGCAACTAGTTTGCCCTGGTATGCTGACATTGTCAATTACATGGCAACAGGGGGGACCCCATCTCATTGGTCCACCCCTGACAGAAAAAGGTTTCTATCCATCGCCCGATGGTTTTACTTTGATGATCCGTACTTGTTTAAGTACTGTGCGGATCAAGTAATTAGGCGATGTGTCCCTGAGGAGGATATCTCTCAAATTCTAGCTTCCTGCCACTCAGAGGCCTGTGGTGGCCATTTTTTAGCTCAGAAAACTGCTCAAAAGGTGTTTAGTAGCTGTTTCTACTGGACGACAGTTTTCAAAGACTGTTATGCATTCTGTAGAGCATGTGCTAGATTCCAAATGTTAGGGAGCTTGTCTAAGAGAAATGAAATGCCGATGACCCCGATCATTACAATTGAAATCTTTGATTGTTGGGGTATTGATTTCATGGGACCATTCCCGCCATCCTCTCATTACGAATATATCCTTTTGGCGGTTGAATACGTGTCCAAGTGGGTTGAGGCCATTCCGACAAGAAAAAGTGATCACGGAACAGTGATTTCATTCTTAAAAGAAAATATTCTTTCGAGGTTCGGAACACCAAAGGCCATGATTAGCGATCGTGGAACCCATTTCTGCAATAAGCCTTTTGAGGCACTGATGAAAAAATATGGGGTTAACCATAAGATTGCTTTATCATATCACCCATAGTCAAATGGTTAAGCAGAGCTAGCTAATAGGGAAATCAAACATATCCTGGAGAAAACTGTTAACATCAACAAAAAGGACTGGTCGTCACGTCTAACTGATGCTCTATGGGCATACAGGACGGCGTACAAGACGAACCTTGGAATGTCTCCCTATAGGTTGATTTATCGAAAATCTTGCCATTTACCTGTGGAACTGGAACATAAGGCATACTGGGCCACTAGACTGCTTAATTTTGACATTCATGAGAGTGGTACATTGAGGAAGTTACAACTCAATGAATTAGAGGAGATCAGGAATGATGCATATGATCGTGCTCGAACGTATAAATCAAAATTAAAAGATAAGCATGATCGATCGATCCTGAGAAAGAAGCTTGAACCAGGACAGAAAGTGTTACTTTACGATTCAAAGCTTCATCTCTTTCCCGGAAAGCTGAGGTCGAGATGGATAGGACCCTTTATTCTCAAAGAAGTGTTTCCACACGGAGCAGTGGAAATTGTTAATCCCAAAAATGGAAACGCATTTAAAGCCAATGGGCAGCATTTAAAGCCATTTTTGGAGAGATTCGAACCAGAATCAGAGACCATCCAACTGGATGATCCTGATTACTCTTCTTGAGAATTTGAGAATCTGATGTTGTTGTATAATAGTTTTCTTTTCTTTGTGTGCTTCTCTATTTCTGCTTCCTTTTGTTCTTATTCTGTCTTTTTGATTGGCTATAGGATGAATCCATGGCAGATGAATCCATTGCATTACCTACCTCATTTGCTCTACCATGGGGTCCGTTCTCCAGGTACCCCAGAATAGTGGGAACAAGAAAGGCCAATTTTTACTCCACTCTCCGGATCATGCCTAGATTCCCCTAATGCGGCAATTGCCAACATGAATACCTGGGATTTGCTGTGCGCAGTTTGAGAGATTCTGGATGATCTTCAGTTGAACTCGGATGGAGAAGTCGTGGAGTATTTCGTGGATTATGCTGAAGGAGAAGACTTTTCTTCCCCAGAACCTGAGCAGAATTGATAACTCCGGTAGCAAATGAATAAGACAGAATTCTGTTTCTGGTTTTCTTTTCATTTATTCGTTTCCAACCAAGATCTTGTAATTTTGGATGTTGAGAATCTATAATGAGTAAAAAGATTGATAATTTCTGAATAAATTCTTTCTACTTTTTGTGCTTGGTGGGTATTTTCTCTGTTTGGATGCTTGAATTTTTTATTTTCTTTCTTGAGAGTGCATTCGTAAACAGTTGGGGGAGATCTAATATACCTTTCCTTTGATTATGTGTTTTTTGAAATCCAATCGATTGGAATTAACAGCCAATCGATTGCCTTTTTTGTCCAATCGATTGCCAATTTTTGGCAATCGATTGCCATTCATATCAGACGTATAGTCTGATCATCTCCCTCTCTCTCATTGCATTTCAAAACTGATTGGGAGAGATAGAGGGTTGCGATTTGAGTTGGGAGAGAACTTCATCCCCATTTCCCCATCATCATCATCCCCACCACTATCATTCCCATCACTATCATCATCATCCCCACCATCATCATCATCATCGCCAAAACCACCACCGCTGCGGTAGTCGCAAGACAAGCGGGGGGAGGGCCTACGTTCTGTATTCTCATCACCACCATCAGAATCCTCGCCACAACCCATTCTCTCGTCAATTTTGTGTTCAATAGGAGGTAGATTTGTCCGTCTCATAACCGTGACGCCCTTTGAGGTAACTCTCAAACCCATTCTAAATCTTTATCTCTTGTACTGATCTAAAAAGCTTAGAAGGAGCCCCTCATGGTCCTACGACCAATAACAATGAACTGGGGAGACGTGAGACCTTGTTGTGGGCAGCCCCCCATTTTCGCTGATGGCAATCGATTGCCATTAGGGACCAATCGATTGGGATTGAATGGAAATCGATTGCCATTTTTTGCCAATCGATTGGCATTAACAGAGAAGCAGATTGTTCTTTTTTGTCATCTAATCCCTCTGTTCTCTCTCTTTTCAGTTGCAATGGCTCCCAAAGCCAAAGATAGCTGCCTCCACCAAGATAAGTCTACCTCATTGGTTATACCAGACCCACCACTTCCTCACGGTTTTCGTACAAACAAGGAGAACATCTGGTTCTCAAAATACTTTTAAACTCGTGAAGTGATGGTGGAGCGTCAGTTCGAAAATCTTTGGAGCGACCCCAAGATTCCTTTCTATCTCTCTCAGCTCCGTGCCTATCCCGATTGGATGCCAGTTCTCACGACCGCTAAAAAAGTCAACGCCTCGTGGATCCGAGCTTCCATAGCAAGTATGCTTAAGGTTCCAGGAACTCCATACACTTTTTCTTCTTGTGTTCGAGGGAAAGAGGTTTTGTTCAGCCCGGCTACAGTATCGACAGCTCTTAGAATTGCCGAGGTTCCTGACCATTTATTCCCTATACACATTGATCGACCTTTCCCCTCATTCGACCTGGTTGCCACAGAAATTTCAGGAGGCAAAGTAAAAAAATGGAATGGAGAGGGAACCTTCTAGGATCACGATCTCACTTCAGCCTATCACCTGCTACCAGGCTGTCCCTCCTGAAGTTGGAAATCTCCTCGGGCAAGGGGAACCTCCTATAGCCACCGGATCTTCCACTCCCTCAACAATGGAACCAGTAGTAGCCGAGGACAATCCTCCTGAAGAATCTGCCATTGAGGTCGGTGCTGATAATCCGGGAGCAGCCTCAGAGGTCGAAGTCTTACCAGTGACGGCGGCCTCAATTAGTCCAGGGGTAGAAACTGGCCACGCATCTTCCTCTTTGGTGTTGGGTCAATCTCCTACTCAACCATCTCCTCAACTCAGCGAGGCCGATGTTCGCGAAGCAATCTCGGCTTCTCTTGATCCTCATTCCCAGGTATTGAAGTTTAAACTCTTTTCTTCTAACTTATAAAATATTCAAACCCATTTCTGACTCAGAGGTCGAAGTCTTACCAGTGAAGGCGGCCTCAATTAGTCCAGGGGTAGAAACTGGCCACGCATCTTCCTCTTTGGTGTTGGGTCAATCTCCTACTCAACCATCTCCTCAACTCAGCGAGGCCGATGTTCGCGAAGCAATCTCGGCTTCTCTTGATCCTCATTCCCAGGTATTGAAGTTTAAACTCTTTTCTTCTAACTTATAAAATATTCAAACCCATTTCTGACTCTTCTCTTGAACAGGCCGATCCCTCAGATCCCGTGCCACCTTTTAACGACTTTTTCTCGGGCCTGGACCTAGGAGCTTTTGACCTTGGCCCTCTGGAGCCCGAAGCTGTCTCACCGTCACGCCTTCAACAAGCCAAGGATCTACTCTTCGGGCTTGCTGACCAGGACCTTCCTCACCTTCCTACTGCTGCTGATGTTGACTCAGCCCTGAACACCCTGATGGCCGATCCCTCACTTTTAGACGGGCAGCTATCCTTACTCCACGAGATACAGGAAAGACTCCCCAGCGCCCGTCTTGTGGATCGATCGGCCTTGAAGATTCAAGCTGACGCAGAACTTCACTTAAGCTCACGGCAGAAGGCACTAAAGTTTCTGGAAGGGGCCAAAGCTAAGTTTGAAGCAGGGAAGGCCTCTCGGGCTCAGGTACTGGCAAGGGACTCCTGGCTACAGAACCGTATTACTGTACTAAAAGCTCAGCTCGCCCAATGCGAAGCCGATGTTATCACCAACAACGCCGCCCTTGGAAAAATCGATGAAGCACTTTCTTCACTCGGTGGCGATGCCCTAAAGTTCAGTGATCAACTGCAAGCCAGTGTCCCGATATCCCGAGCCTGGGCTCAAAAGTTAGAAAAAGCCAAACGGGATCGGTCTGGAGCCCTCAAGACCTGGGAGGACTTGAAGGCCAAGCTTAGGAATTTTGGGTCGGCCTAGAGGCCGACTCCAATTTTGTACTGTATAAAAAAAAAAAAAAAAAAAATTTGTAAGTAAGCTATGCTCAGCCTATCAATGCAAAACGGTGCCCTTTTAAATTACTCGAGCTCAGGCTCATAATTAATCAACTGATCATACTCCAACCCAGGATTTGGTTTATAGTTCAGGTCAATGGTTTCCCATAACGTAGGATAATAGGACTTTAAATACTGACCATTGATTAACAGGATATGAACAGTTCCATCTAGATCACGCAGCCTGTAAGCACCACCCGTCTTGACTTGATGGACAATGAACGGGCCTTCCCAATTGACCGACCATTTACCATAACGATTATCCTTGTCTCCAATAGGTAACACGGCCTTCCATACCAAATCATCAATACAAAAAGACTTCTCATTCACCTTCTTGTTATACGCTCGGGCTGCCCGTTGCTTCTGCACTCTTAATGAATCTAAGGTCATGAGCCTTATTTCATCAAGCCCTTCTAATTCAGCTATCATAGCCTCTGTGTACTCAGCGGGCTCTAGCTGATTCTGTAAAGCTCTTCTGGCAGATCGGACTGTCACTTCCATAGGTAACATAGCGTCATGCCCATAAGTCAACATGAATGGCGTGACCCCAGTACTTGACCTTTTAGATGTCCGATAGGCCCATAATGCTTCGGACAAGAGCTTGTCCCATTCCCTAGGATTCTCCACAATCATCTTTTCAATGATCCCCTTAAGGATCTTGTTAGTGGATTCTGCCTGACCGTTAGCCTATGCATAATAGGGTGTAGAATTGAGAATTTTGATCCCCCTACTTTCTGCAAAGGCCGACGTTTCCATCCCTGTGAACACCGATCCTTGGTCGGCCGTGATTGTTTCCGGAAGGCCAAACCTATGGATAATGTGTTCTTCGATGAATTTTATGACAATGGCCTGAGTCACCGTTCTACAAGGTATGGCCTCAGCCCACTTAGTAAAGTAGTCCGTAGCCACTATGATGAAACAATGCTGGCCTGATGATGGCAGTAGGATTTTGCCAATTAAATCCATCGCCCATCCTCTAAACGGCCATGGTTTGATTATAGGTTGCAACTCTTTAGCCGGCACATGTTGGATCGGACCATTCTTTTGACAAGCCTGACATCCTTTAGCGTAACTGATACAATCTTTCAACATGCCGGGCCAATAATAATTGTATCTCCTTAGCAACCACTTCATCTTGGTACCGGCCTGATGTGCCCCACAAATCCCTTCGTGTACCTCGGCCATAACCTGCATGGCCTGCTTCTTCCCTAGACACCTCAGGACCACATCGTCGCCGATCGGTTTCTTGAATAATTCTCCATCAAGTACCATGAATCGGACAGCAAACAATCTGACTTTTCGATCTACCCTTACATTCGGGTGATTCAGGTATTCAATGATGGGGATTCTCCAATCGTTATCCTCCATCAAGACCGAATTAGCAGTAGCATACCAACCTCTCTTTGCAACGGCCGGGAGTGATCGAACATGAACAGTGATGAGCTGGTCTTCTGTGCTCTTCTGGGAAGATGAGCCTGATCCTGTTTTTGCCAACTTATCGGCCTCAGTATTCGTGGTTCTTGGAATGTAGCTCACGCTAATGTCATCAAATGCCTCCATGAGTTGAGTAGCCGCGGCGTGGAACGGGCAAAGCTCCCAACTTTGTATCTGAAATTCTCCGGCAATTTGTCCGATCACCAGCCCTGAGTCTCCCTTTATGTGGACGGACGATGCCCCCATTTCAAGGAGTATCTCCAGTCCGATGATAAGTGCTTCATACTCGGCCTGATTATTAGTGCATTTGAAATTGAGCCGAAAAGACATTTTTGTCTTTTTGTATTTGGGTGACACAATCACCACTCCCGCCCCAGCACCCTCTGCGTTTTTGGAACCGTCAAAGATCAACGTCCATGGGACTAAGGACGTGCTCAGGACTTTGGGTGTTGACGGCAGTTCTCCCAAATCAGTAGGATCTGGGTGATCAGCCAAGAAATTGGCTATAGCCTGGCCTTTCACCGATTGCTGCGATCGGTATTGGATGGCAAATTCCATTAAGGCCAGGGTCCATTTCCCAATTCGGCCTCTCATGATTGGTCTTGACAACATATATTTTATCACATCAGTTTGACATATTATGTAAGTTGAAACAGGAAGCATATATGTTCTTAACTTTTGTGAAGAAAAATACAATGCCAAGCATAACTTCTCAATCAGCGCATAACGTTGCTCGATTGGAGTCAAAATTCTACTTAAATAATAAACGGCCTGCTCATTGCCTTGCTCGTTATCTTGAGCTAACATACTTCCTATAGAGCATTCAGAGGCCGATATATACAACTTTAAATACCTACCCTTCTTGGGTGGCATTAACACTGGAGGAGTTGACAGATATTGTTTGATTCCTTCAAAGGCTTGTTGATGGCTGTCTTCCCACTTGAAGTCTTCCTCGGTCTTGATCTTCAATAGTGGGGTCCATACTTGGGTCTTCCCTGCGCAATTTGATATGAATCTTCTTAAGAAATTGATCTGCTCGAGCAATCTCTGAAGTTCTTTTTTATTAGCAGGTGGCTTTGCTGCCTGGATAGCCCGAGCCTTATTTCTGTCAATCTCTATCCCCTTTTAATGTACTAGGAAACCTAAGAAGTTCCCTACTGTAACACCGAAGGCACACTTGAGAGGATTCATCTTTAGCCCGTGAACCCGCATTCTTTCAAATGCTTTTTTCAAATCCCTCAAATGATCGGCGTTACCTCCTGACTTTACCACCACATCATCTATGTAAACCTCCATGAACCGTCCGATCATGTCATGAAAAATTGAATTCATTGCCCGTTGATAGGTGGCTCCTGCGTTCTTTAGCCCGAAAGGCATGACTACCCATTCAAAGGTTCCAATTGCCCCCGGGCACCGAAAAGCAGTCTTTGGGACATCCTCTTCGGCGATGTAAATCTGGTTATATCCCGAGTGCCCATCCATAAATGACAAAATTTTGTGTTTAGAGGCCGAATCGATTAACTGATCGGCCATGGGCATGGGGTACTCATCTTTTGGGGTAGCTAAGTTTAAGTTTCTGAAATCATTACAAACCCTTATCTTCCCATTCTTCTTCACCACTGGGACAACATTCGAGACCCATTCAACATATCGAGTTGTCCGAATGAAACCAGCACCCAGTAGTCTCTCGATTTCCTCTTTCACCTTCAGTGTTACCTCTGGTGACATGCGTCGAGGCAGCTGCTTGAACGGCCTGAACCCCGATTTAATTGGCAATCGGTGTTCAACCAGTTCTCTTGATAAACCAGGCATCTCGTCATATTTCCAGGCAAAACAATCCTTGTACTTGTGAAGGAGTGCTATTAACTCGGCCTGACACTGCGGATCCAGCATCTGACTTACATAGGTGGGTTTGTGCTCCCCTTCCTTGCCTAGGTTGACTTCCAGGAGAGGATCTTGGACGTCGGCCTTTAAATCATCAAGCTTTTCCGTGGCCGTTTCCAACTCGTCCATTTGAATCTCCTCCTCCCTTGGCGCTTCCTCTTCGTAGATACAATCAGCCAAGTTGATCATTCCGTCACACGGGCCGATTTCCAATCTTCTATCGGCCAGGTATGCACACCATCTGGCCTTGCTGGCCTTCAGGGCCAGCAAGTTCTGCTCTTCAATTATCGGAGTATTCATGGACATCTTCTTGTTCGATGATCTCAATCGGCCTTGATTCTTCTGTCCGACTGAGATTATGGAAATACGCTTTAATGTCCGACAAACTTCCCTTAAGGAAGGTTACTGAATTCGGTCTTCCCATCTTGTTGCACCCCAGCAACTTAACTGGTCCGATGTCATCTTCATACAAGACAGCATCGGTCGTTTGCACACGTGCTACAAATGGCTTGGTGTCTGCTCCAACTACTTCTACCTCGTCACCTCTCCAGAAAATCAATAAATGATGGAGCGTGGAGGGAATACAATAATTTGGGTGTATCCAATCCCAGCCTAGTAAAGCATTATAGGCCGCTGAGGTTTCCACAATGAAAAAAGCAGTCATGACCGTTTTACTGCCAACGGTCAGTTCCAGGGGTAGGATACTCTTTGTTCTTGAAGATGCCCCCGTGAAGCTCTGGACATTCATCTCGGTCGGAATTAGCTTCGACTCAGATTTCTGCAAGATCCTCAACATAATTTGAGGCATAATGTTGATAGTGGACCCCCCATCAACAAGAATCCTGTTTATTGGGACGCCCTCAATGTGCCCTTTCATATACAAGGGCTTCAGATGTTGTGACATCTGGTATGTTGGTTTTTCAAACACCACTTTGACTGGTGCAGTCTTCAATCCTTCCTCAGTCTGATGTCCTTTCGGCCTTAAGATAGTGATCTTAGGCCGATCGGTCTGGCTATCGGTGGCGTCTACATTTTTGCTCGTGGCTTCCACCACTTTAGGATTAACGGTCTCTCCTCCGTTCCAAAAAACTTCTTCTATCACGGCCGAATCTTTAGCTAGGCCCTCCACTACATCCCCTTCCATGGCCGATGGCTGGTCTGGCTTGGCCATAAAAGACATAGGTAATGTGAAGACCATGTTAGACGACAAGCCTAATGGAATAGTCCCGAATTGTATCGGCGAAAAACTTGAGTCCGACAGATCTCCATCGGACTCTACAATCATCTTATCCGATGTAGCCCCACCTTCCTGTGATTTTCCTTGTCGGATTCTTTCTTTTGGCTGGTCAGTAGCAATGTGCATCGCCCTAGTTGAGAGTCCTTGGTTATCGGACACCTTGGGCACTGTGGGTACAGGAATGTTTCCAGTCCGATTCAGGCGTTCTCGCTCGGCCTGTCTCATTCTTTGATATCTCCTTTTCTGGGACTTGCTATATTGTGGCCGTGCTGGAAATTTAGAATGCTCAGCCCTGTGCCACTTCTGATCTTCTACCCGAGGTGGTAACTGTTAGGGATATATACTAAAAGCCATGCTTTATGTAGTTGATTTATTATTCATTTAATAAAATCAGTTATTCCATTTTTATGAGAATCTGTGTGGGCAATGTTTGTATTATATTATTTATTTAATATTATGCATGTGTGTCTCTCATTCTATATAGTAGGTGGTTTGGTGTGTAGAGTTCGGCTTACACACGAAAGATCAGGCCATCAGATATTATAGAATGTAAGATTTTGGTTTACAGTCTTAGATGGGATTGGACACACCATCGGTAGGACTGCAGCATGGTGTTGTAGTAGGTTTGTCTTGACTGCGGGAAACGGTATAGTTTCAACTCACCATGCTGGTACATTTTGTGTATTAAACAGGACCGACTTGGGGTAATTATCTTTATACTGACTTATAAGATAATTAATACCTCATGGCTATTATGAGTGCTTATGCTCTAAATCCTAATTTAATTTATAGACACGTACATTTGATATTTATACTTTGATCCCTAAAAGGGTGAGATCCTTAAATGGGTCAATATCTCATCGGATTGGGTGGCAATATTAATTGTGTGGTGGATATTAATTAATGATGGAATCCATGTCTCAATTTTGGGATTGATGATATCCCCTTGAGAAAGCTTATAAGTTTTGATTATGTCAAACCCTGCAGGTGGATTTTGTATCCGACATATCAGATAAGTTAAGCAGAGGATCTCAAGGAATTTTAAGAAATTAATTAAATATGATTGTCAGTAATTATATTTAATTAATGGATATCTGTAATCTTAACATGGGGAGATAATAAGCATTTAATAACATGGAGCTCGAAATATATTTTTGAGATAAGGGTAGGAGTGCAATTATAATTCTTTAGTGGTATGAATTATAATTTATGGAAATAGGAATCTGATTCAGTTCGAATTAGGGTTTCCTAATTCCATAAGGAAGCCTATTCCTTATTGACTTCTTATGGTCCCTATCGTAGCCTATATATATGCTGCCTTGGCTCTTCTCTCAGGTTGCATGATTTCATATTCTAAGCTTCCCTTGACCTCCTAGCTTTCTTCTAGAAGGGTTTCCACCAAACCCTAGTCTCTGTGAGCATTCAAGAGACATAGGAGTGTAGATCGCTAGCGTCGGACAACGCTCACTAAAAGAGCTTCGGACTACTCGATACTGATCGAAAGTTGCTGAATTTTTTACACAACGTTCCTGACGTCGAGACGGAGCTGCTGTTAAAAATTCAAGTAAATCGGAGATCGTTTGATCCTCCTGACGAACACATCTTTGTCGGATCAATGTGATCAGGATTGAATCGTCACAGCAATCAAAGAGAGTGTTATAACTGGGAATAGAAAATAGAACGTAAAGAGGGAAGAGCAGAAAACTAAAAGGATTTCGAAAGAGCCCACACTCAGTTCGATATTCTGGCAGCAAAGGAATACGGTAGAAGATTGTGAGCTGTTATCGAGCCCGTGTTCTCGATTCGTCTACTACAGCAATCCAATTTTGCTGTTCAAGGTAACCCTAGTTCTGCCCTTGTAGGGTTATTATAGATTTCATGAAATTTTTTGCAGTACCAACTTATACGCACTGTCAACGGATTCTGGGAACGCAGTTTCCTAACAGTAACACCATTCTCGGGCTCCTGCCAGAGGTTGATGCTTGTATCTGAGGCCTTGGGATTGTCTAGGAACTTCTTTCCCCCAGCCGGCCGGATTCGCGTGGGCCGACTCGCTGCACAAATGGATGTTTTGCCCGCCACTCGGGCTTGGCCTGACTTTGCCACGGTATTGACAATCTCTCGTATACAGACTTTCTCGGGCTTGATTCCCGATATTCATGGCTTCGTGGCCTCTTGCTCGGACTCGAGGCTTCCTTCTTGACGTCAGCCTTACACCTCGGGCAAAGGCCTTGTTCGATGAATTCCAGCTGTCGGCGTAGATCAGCTATCAAATTGTCTGTGCTGGATCTAGCCGTTTCTTCTTCGGCCTTGTCAGCTTCCTTCTTCTGCTCCAGATAGCTCCTCTGGAGGTCATGTATCGTTACCTTCGGCCCTTCGGTAGCCGAAATAGCGATTTGTTTTCCCTCTCTTTGTTTTGGCACAAGCTCTCCGTCGGACAAGTCTATCTTGGGTCTTGGCCTAGAAAGCTTGGTTAGGTCGGGCATAACCATGTTAGTACCAGTAATTTGTGGAAAAGGATTTGCATCAATCCCCATGGCTTTGTCCGAGAATTTGAAGACTCCCTTCTCCACGTTTTCCTGTATAAAATTACGAAAAACAACACAATTGTTAGTAGAGTGCTTCCAAGAATTGTGCCATTTACAATACTCTTTATTTTTCATGTCATCGGCCTTAGGGATCCGATGACCTTCACTTAGCTTGATCACTTTATCAGCCAACAAGGCATCGAATATTTGATCAGCCATAGTTATATCAAAAGTGTAGTTTTTTCCCGCCTCGAACGCCATTTTCTTCGCAGCGGCGTTGTTGTTAACAGGCTTATTCAAGGCATTGCATACGATTGGCCGTTTACAGATCAACTCGTCCATATCGCATTCTGTTTCAAGATCGCACTCTGCCAAGTGGACCTCGTAATTAGGGCCTTTGTAGTATGTTCCCTTGGAGGAGTTCTTCTTCTCCTGCTCATCCAAGAGAATACGCTCGTAATGACCGGCCCTTGTAGCAAGCTCGAATAAGTCACGGAAGTCAGTTCCCTCAAACCTCTTGCGAAGTGCAAAGGACATGCCCCCCATGGCCATCTTTGCATACTCTTCCTCGGGCAAAACTGTCTTGCACCGATATTTTGCCTTTCAAAAATGGGCTATGTAAGTTTCCACGGTCTCCCCTACTAGTTGCATCATCCTGGACAAATCTGCCAGTGATGTCTCGGGCTCAGTCCTATAGAACTGGCCATGAAATAGCTCTTCCATTCCCTGCCAAGTTAACACCGAATTGGCTGGGAAGTTAACGTACCACAAAAATGCCATGCCCGTTAGCGAGTTTGGGAATAGTCTTAGCTTTAATGGGTCACTGTGACCCACATGGCCGCATTGAACAATGAACCGGCCAATGTGCTCGACTGAAGACTGCTTACTCTCTCCAGAAAACAGAGTGAAATTTGGTACTTTGTACCCCTGAGGAAATATGACTTGGTCAATATCAAGGGGGTACGGCCGTCTGTACGTCGGCCTCTCTAGTCTTCTCATAAATGGGCCATACTCTTCGTGTATGGCCGCCACCAGCTCTTCCCTATTGATGGGTTATGGAGCCAAGGGCTGAACGTTCCTCATCGGAGGTACCAACGGCGGCGGTTCGTGATGTTGATTATTATTGGCCTGATGGGGCCAAAATCCACCGTTGTTCCTCTGCCCCCCATGTGTATTACCTAGGGGCTGTGTGTGGCCAACTGAGCTGTCAGTATGGCCTGTAGATCTACCAAAAACTGGTGTTGCTGATCCATTGGGATCGGTGACCACCACTCCGCTAGCCATACCGGTCTGTGACTCCGACTGCTTGCCCGAGCCATTAACATCCCTAAGATTCGGGCAGACATAGGGCGGGTCTTTCGGCTTATCGGACCTAAGCAATGTACCCGAGCCCGTTCCGTTGACTTGTTCCCTGTTGCTTCCGGCCTTATAGGTTTCAACCAGCCTTCCGATTGCTTCCGTTAGGCGGTCCAATTTTATGTGGGTGGTCCTAGTTTCTAGGACCAGCTCAGCCTGACTTTTATGAACATCGGCCGTTTGATTCATGACCGATTTGAGATTGCCCATAGATCCTATGAGCGCGTTATACTCCTGCCACATGGGCTCAACGTTAGCCCTCATGGCCTCTGAAATCGCCTCAAGGGTGACGCTGCCATCTTGTGCAGAATGGCCGGTGCTTTCCTCCACAGGTGGGTCCATGGGAGGATCGTCCTGGCCGTTCTTTGGCTGCTTATCTTTCTTCGGAGGCATGATTTGACACTGTTTGTCCCACCGGGCGTGCCAAAATGTTTGCTATGTAATTTGCTCGGGCGTGCCAGAACCAATCCGTGGTTCGGTATGTGTATGTGTACGTGCAAACTAATTTCCTATCCGCTTGTGTGAGTGATACACAAGGCTTTGATGAATCTAACTTCTAAACAGGGTGATTGTGTATAGTGAGTAGAAAGTACCCTCACTGTAAGTTCTTTAGCAGTATTGAAGCGCACAAGCTAAAAAGTATCAAGTTTAACAGGTAAACAAAATCACAAACGGTTTAATAAAACAGATTTTATTAAATGTTTGGAAAAAAACTAAACAGATCTCAAGAACAAACCAGAATAAGACTGATTATTCAAAAGAACAAAAAGAAAATAACAAAAGGACAGACCTATTTGCTATGAAGACTGAAAAACATAAAGACTAAGAGTACTTTGAATGCTTTGAACGCTTCGAATGTGCTGTATGTATGCTGTTTCGAATGTGACGCGGAGTCCTTTGCTTGAATGGTCTGCCTCTTATTTATAGCGGCCTTATACGATTTTTACTTGGACGATAATTCCTTAACTTGCGCTCCAAGCTGCTTACTTGATTGGCTGATTTGAAAAGATCCGTCTTCATCTCTGATTCTTACCTTATCCGTATTCTGATTGAATTAATCCCTTCAATTTAGGGAACAGACACCTAATCCAGCTGGCCATGAACAGATCCTTTCCTAAATGGACTCTTGTTTCCAAAACTCCCAAAGATGACGACATCCTGCCAGCTGTAGACAGCACCGCCTTCTCCTCAGAGTCAATCGGCCTCATCACTAATTCTCCTGGATGAATCGGGCTCTACCTGTTTGCATGCCCGATTAAGTTTCCTTAACCGCCCATGGCCAATCAGTCTGTTACTTCCATATTTCATTACACGGTGTCCGATTGGACTTCCCATTACTTCATTCCACCATCGGGCTCTCAACGTGCTAGGCTATGTCTCCCCAGAGCCCGATAATCCTCACCTATATTCAATCTTTCAACCGGGCTCTCCTTCATTACCCAATCATCTATCATCGGCCTCACGGCTATACTCGAGTCCGATAAGTTACTGATTGCTTAGCCCGGTCTCTCCTTCCTTCAGCTCCACGCAACTCGGGCTCAAAAATCATTTGACGGTTTTTGGGTGCAAACAGGGGTTTAAATTTGAAACCCCTAAATTCAAGTCTTTATTACTATATATATATATATATATACAGTCCAGATCTTAAGCGGACCTAAAAGACAGACCATGTAAAAAAGTGAGAATTTTTAACAAAAAAAGTGTGAAACGTGTAAAAAGTGAAAATTTTGAGATGTGCGAAATTCTCACTTTTTTGTGAGAAATTCTTACTTCTTACACGGTCCATTTTTTAAGATCCGGTTAAGATCCGGACTGTATATATATATATGTACATGTATGTATGTAACGAAGGGCATATTGGTCCATAAAATCTCTATGAAATTGGGAAAAGGGAGTAAATATTGATTACCTTCCAAAATCATGGACTAATCACTATATATGCAATATGGCTATGATCAATTCCTATTAATGATCCAAAATAGAGACCAAATCTTATATTTCTATATATAATATATGATACCCGTTCTTGTGTCGGGCACAAATTCATCACAAATATGTGAAATTTCATCACAAATACTATTTGTGATGGAATTATACCTTTTTGTGACAGATTATTTATGATAGAATTTCACATGTTTGTGACAAATTTTTTCCATCACAAAAAACATGTTTTTGTTGTTGCGTGCTCACTAACTGAAAGTCTATGAATGGGCACTTACATATTGAAAGTGTAAGTGGGCATTGTACGTGAGCATTTTATTTCAGTACGTGAGCATTCATCTATGTAATACCCAAAACTTTTGATAAAGTAATCATTCATCTATGTAATATGATCACATTTCAGAATGGACTCACGTACTGTAATAACTCTACTTTATTTCATGTGACGTGCCCATTTAGATTGTTTCTCACTAGCTCAATCACCTACGAAATTTGGGATTTAGCGTGTGGAAACAGAGGAGTGTCTTTAGTAGGCATGCTCGCGACCCGTTCGAAGCACAAGAGCGTACACTGAGACATCAATATGCAGGAACTTGTAGGCGTAGATGCCGGGCTCGTAACATCGCCGCCAAAACGATCCGTCAGGTTTATTCTGCTAAGTAGGACTACCCGTATACTTGTATGTTGCATATTTACATTGGCATCAGATCGATTCCACCTTTGGGCGAAAACTTTAGTATCATTCAACAATGATACTATAGTACATTGGTAAATATGCAAATCCACGTTAATAATATTAGGGAAAATTACACTTTAGTCCATTACACTATACACATGTTTTTAATTGAGTCCATAAACTATTTTTTTTTTTTTTTTGCAATTGGGTCCTTAAACTTCAAAAATTCATTCAATCAGACCCAAATTCTAACATTGTTAGCTTAAATTATTAGAAATTGTCACGTACGTGCTCGTAATGCTTACATGTCACATGTTAGGTTAAGACAAACACGAGAGACTATTAATGGCTAAAACATGATGTGATTTTGGGTATGATTGAATGCAATTTTGGATCTAGTTGAATGTGTTTTTAAATTTGATTGAACGTGATTTCAAATCTGATTGAATGCAATTTTTCGCACTATTCACAATCTCCCATGTTTGTTTTAACCTAACATGTGACAGGTAAGCATTACGCGCAACATACGTGACAATTTCTAATAGTTTAAGCAAACAGTGTCACAATTTGGGTCTAATTAAACGAATTTTTGAAGTTCCAGGACCGAATTGCAAAAAAAAAAAAATTTATGGACCCAATTGAAAACATGTTATAGTTTAATAGACTAAAGTGTAATTGCCCATAATATCATTCAGTGAATAACATTATTCCCATCTCAAGGCACTTGCATATTTTTTTTACTTGCTCGCGTTCTTCCATTAACATGAATAATCATTGTTGATATGTTTTGAGCTAAAAAAAAAAAAAAAAAATTACATGCCTTGACAGCCTTGTTCCTGAAAAGTGGTGAAATTTTACCACTGTTTCACCACATTTCAAAAAGTGGTGAAATTTCACCATTGTTTTGAGCACATTTCAAAAGTGGTGAAATTTCACCACCTCTAATCCTAGATGTCAAAATATGTGAAGTTTATGAAAGCATTCACCACAATCATAATTTCATCACTTTTAAACAGAGTGCCGAAATTTTACCATTTCTAATTGCGGATGTCAAAATATTTAAAGTTTATGAAAGTATTCATCATAATCATAATTTCACTACTTTAACAAACAAAAATTTCTCTACATTTAAAGTTGTGAAATTTCACCAGTGTTCTGACGAACAAGGCATGAAAAATTTTGTGGTTATTTTTTTTTTTTTGTTGCTCAAAACATATCATCAATGGTATTAATTTTGTAGCTCTAGTCGACCCGAATCCAACAGTATAAAATTTGTAAAATTTGAAGTTGTAGATCAAAAGTTATGACGGTTTAAAATTTGAAAAACATGTTCGAAATGGGAGCTATAATTGTGTGTGCACTCACATGGGTGTGATCCTTTTGGGGAATTTCTGGGCCGTGTACACTCACATGGAGAGAGATGTACTCTGTATTAGTTGGGCTGTGATTCCTTTTGGGAATTTCTAGGGCGCGTGTGGCCCGTGTGACAAGGGTAATATTGGATTATTTTATTTTATACGCTTGTCCAAGATATTTATTTGGTAAAAGGGACCTAAACCAAAATCAAAATAATTAGTTATCCTTAAACCACTATATTTCCCTAACTAGGAATCCCCATCTAATTTTTCCAAAAAAAAAAAAAATTGTGCACCCTTATTGAAATCTTGAGATCGAGTGAACTCCTGATGCCCACCATTACGCAACAGCCAAGGAGAGATTCCCCCGAGCTCTCACAAGTCTAATGTTGGAAAATTTTTGTTCCAAGCAAGTGAATGAACTTGTCTGATCATCTTAAGTATGTTCTCCCCTTATACAAATCCATTTGCGCACAGGTTGAGTGGTTGACTATCACAAATAATCCCCAAGTGACTTGCCATTGGGGCGGATCCAGAAATTTGAAGTTCGGGGGGCTTGGCCAGGATCAAAACTGGAAGTGGCACTTGGGGGCTTCAAATAGACGTTATTGTTGTCTAATATAGCTAATGAATTTAACCTCACCCAAATTGATTTAATATCATTTCAAGCTTTGAAGAAAATTCTACTTGAAAAAATGCGTACATGTACCCAAAAAATCGCTTCGGGGCATAGTTAACATGCAAATGGACACCAAGTAAACGTGGGTAAAGGCAACAATGCCAAGTGTATGCTTCATTGCCCTGGACTAAGCCATGCGGTTGTTCAACCCCGTTGAACCATGTAATGTCCATACAATTACACACACTATATGAACGTTTTACAAACCAGGCAAACGCCATTATGTACAAATACATGGGAATTTATCAAAGAGATTTCAGCAGTGACGGATTCTATACATAATAATCTGAAAAGGCTGTTCAACACCGAAGTTTGGAGTAAAGGTTATGAAGAGCAGTATACAATGGCTCAGCAGCCTTTGGCCTGTCCACTGTCCCAAGAAGAATGTCGTCAGTGGTCAGATAAGGATCACCATAAAAGCGCAGATTTGTGTCCATCCTTGTTGCAACAATATTCCCTTCCAGTGAAACTCCCACAAATGCACCTGAGACATCCATAACATCATAAAATTACCAGTCATGTCCCTAAATCAAGATATGCGCATAGTATAAATGTTCTGCACAGAGAAAAACATGTAAATTCAGGTAAGACATCTAGCATGAACAAACAGGAGGGGTTCTGCAATAACCACCCCCCACCTCTTTTCAAGTCACCTTGTGGGAGTCTCCTCCATTTCATAATAATGCAATTTTCATCCAAAGATGATTAGGACCATAGTTGTCAAATCGGGATTCGTATGGTGAATCGGAATGATACAAGTGAATCGAATAGGGATTCGCGAATGATACAGGTGAATCGAATAAGAATTCGCGAATGTAAACGCCAGATTCGGTAAAAAATTTTAAAATGATTACAAAAATGATAATAAACTATATAGAACAAAACGTAGAGGAAAAGAATGATCAAATATTGATATGAACACATTTAATTGTGTTCATACACACAAAAAGCATAATATCTACCCAAACTCTTAGATACTCCCTCCGTCCCATTTTGAGAGTCCATTATTCCATTTTGGGATGTCCCAAAATAGTGTCCACTTTCCTGAAATTGATGTACAATTTTTACTTAGTTTCCAAAATTATCCCTCCTTGAAATCTACACCAAGACAAAACTAAAAAAGTTGTTGTAATGATTAGGGACAATTGTGGAAAGTAGGTGTAGATTCTTTTTGTCCCCTTAATAAGTTGAGTTCCCAAAGATGGACTCTCAAAATGGGACGGAGGGAGTATTAAAAACTAATGATGCCTCTGTGAAAAGACCCTAGAATATTTGGGGAAGAGGAGAGGAAAAGTTTTATATTTTTTTACAATAAACACCAGCATATATACATATCAATCAGGCTCTAAAGAGGGCTCTCTCTCTTTATTAAAGAGAGGGCCTCTATTTTTGGCCATCAGATCCAGTTTTTAAACACGATCTAACGGTTAAAACAGAGGCCCTCTCTTTAATAAAGAGAGGGCGCCCTCTCTAGAGAATTTTCGATATACATATATCTTATAGGGGTTAGGACCACCTTTTATTTAAATAAAAATTCAAAAATAAAAATAAGTCAAATTGTGGGTTTTGCTTCAATCAACAATTCCAGGTCCTCCTAAGGCTAGAATAAGGTTTTAATATACAATATTTTTTAGCATATATACATAGGCATTGTTTGGTGGTCAGGATAAGAGGTAGAATACGATAACTTTTATCCTATCCAGCGTTTCGTGGTGCCATTGGACAAGATAAAATAGTCACGAACTAGGTTTTTATCCCATGGAGAGTGGGATAACTCTAATCCGGGGGGGGGAGGTGGTATTTGGTGGGATTAGAAGTTTGGGATAACTTCTTGGGACAAAAAAAACTTCTTCTTTTTTCAGATCATTTTTTTTCTTTTTCATTTTCATATATGATTTTTTTTTCCCCTATTATTCATTTTCCGATCTACTTTTTTTTCTTTCTTTTTTTTCATATCCGACTTTTTTCAAATCTTGTCTTTCTTTTCTTTTTCATTTTCAGATCTGCCTTCTTTTTCTTTTCTTTTTTTCCTCAGATCTTCTTCTTCTTCTTCAGATCTCCTCATGTTTTTTGTTCAGATCCATTTTTTCTCCTTTTTCATTTTCAGATCTCTCTCTCTCTCTCTCTCTCTCTCTCTCTCTCTCTCTCTCTCTCTCTCTATCTATCTATCTATTTTTTTTTTCAGTTTTAGACCTACTCTTTTTTTCTTTTTTCCTTTTTTTCTTTTTTTTTTTTCCTTTCTTCAGACCGCATTTTGTGTTTAAAAGCAATAATTTAGTTATTATTCGGAACTTATATTCGAACACGACCAAACACAGGATTAAGATATAACAGCTTATCCGATAGTTTTATCCAGCACGTTCCAAACACAGGACAGCATAACAGCTTATCCGACAGGATTACTATCCTATCTGATCCTACCTTATCCTGTCCTATCCGACAGTTTTATCCATCCTGCCAAACGAGGCCATATATTACAAGGGTTGGGGAAAAAAAAAGTTGAAAATGGGTTTCAAAGAAGTGAACAGTCGTTGGGTTCATAAAACTTCGAAGAGAAAGTGAATCGGTTGTATCGTACGAATCGTAGGAATTGCACGATTCTGCGATTCCCATGCGATTATTGATGCTATGCGATTCAATAACATAATTATATAGTTTTCTTGACAAAATCATATCTAATCGTAAGATTCGAATCGTGAATCGTAAGATTCTAATAACATTTAGGACCTTAGTTGCAGGAATCGCTAGTTTCATCGACGAACTTCAAGGAGAATCGCGATTCTGTGATTTTTACAGAGGGTCGTTTATGAATCGCGGGTCTCTCACAACAGATTCGCGGTTCCCACCAGACAAGAGTTGTTACCAAAAAAGAAAAGATGAAGATCTAGAGCAGCTAAAGGAAGAAGATGAAGAAGTAGAAAAAATATAAAAAATAAAAAACTAACTTGCGTCGGCGTCGAGTTGTCGCCTTCTTCGTCGCCGTCATCTTCTTCTTCTCTAGGCCATCGGCAATCGTTGCTACTGTCGTTGTGTCACACCCGTCCCGGAAAATCTAAATGTTTTAAAATTCAAAATCAGTTTTTGAGAATTATCAATATTATTTGATAATTATGGAATTGGTTGACTGTGGTCAACGGAGGGTGTCAAGTGAGGACACGATAATTCGATATCCATTGAGGCATTCGTGTGATTAAATGACATTTATACGATTTAAATGTTATTTGACTTATCTGGTAAATTGTGAATAGTAAATTTACCTGTGTAGAGTAAATTTCTAGTAGTTTGGATATTGATAAATATCATTTTGAACCCTGTGATGAGAACGTGAGTGATGTGTGGCATAAAAGGTAGGTGGTCAAGAGATTCCACGAAATTAGTTTCGGAACGTGATTTTCGGACCCAAACGGAACCTAGAGGAAAACTTTTATAAATGTTAGTTTTCACTCGTGAAGTCATAAAATGAACGTATGCGACGTTTCAGGAGAAAATTAGAAGTTTAGAAAACTCGCGGGGAGTTGAACACGATTTTCGAAAGTCGTGCCTATATATAGAAAACCATGAGATATTTTCATTAGTTAAAATTTCTAACCTAAATCAAGAGGAGGCCAAAAAAGGGGATTTATGGCTTCGAGCTTCAAGACACAAATCGACGAACTTCCGATCGTCAACTTTTCTCCAAATTTTATATTCGGACTCCTCGAGGTATTAGCTATGGTTTGATATCTATTAGGCCACGTTTGGCAAATTATTTCCGAAAAGCTAATTTTAAGAATTTGGGAAAAACGTATGGATACTTGTAGGAATCGCTTGAGATCAGAGATTCGACGTTTATTTGGTCTCCTAGTACTTCTCCTGAAGTTAATCGACGATAACTCAAGGTATGAATTTCTAGCCTATGTTATATAGGAAAATGTCATGTTTTATATTTCGACGACGAAATTGTGATCCAGGCAAAATTCATGTGTTAATCTTAGGCCCGTTAATTATGCATGCGCTTAAATGTGAAAAGCATGTCTACTTTTACGTGAGCACGTTGAGTTGTCTATGTAGGTCAAATGGGAGTTTGATACAAATTCATGCCGGGGTACGTCTCTCGATGTTTGAGAGTTATAGTAGTGACGGCTACTTGCTTGGTTTGGGAACCGACCCTACCAGAGCAGTTGGGTGCAATGGTTGATAGACTCTGGGCTTGCCATTAGCATCGCGGTTGATAGACTTTGGGCTTGCCGATATACCGGATGAATGCGTGTCTCTCTACCTAGAGACTATTTGATGTGATTTATGAGATTAAAGCATGATTTGCCATAAATGCATATGTTAGAAATTGTGCACTCAGCATATAGCTGAGCAATGGAGATTTACTCCATTGCAGGTATGAAGAAAAGAAAGATGGAATGCGAGGAATGAGGCCGTTGGGATCATTCGGAGGAATTGGGGTAGAGATTCTTGTAACCGAATCATAGAAGCTCTGGATCGTTTTTGGGTTGATGTAATATTCTTTTGAAAACCTTTTTAAGTTGGTTGGAAGCGAATCGGAACTCTTGGGTTCAAGTCTTAGGGTATAACAAGTTGAATTTCATGTTTTATGAATTGTTGTAGCACTTATGAGATTTTGATCCAAACGAGTCTTTGACTCGTTCCGTTAATGTTTTCAAAGCTTAGCATGCAGTCTAATATGTTTAAATACTTTTGGTAAAGTTTCAGAACGATTGGGAATTTTTATGTTGAGTTTTGTCGTAATTGCGACGTTTTCAAAAAAGTAAAAATAGGCAAAAGTGGGCTGCCCGTGAATAGTATTTTTATAAAGGAAGTACATTTTTCGGAAAATATTGAACTGTTCTATTTTGCTTTTAGGGTACATTTGGGATCCCTAATAACACTTTTATAGTTAATTTGAAATATAATTAACTTTTCAAATTGATACGGATTTTACGGACTCAAAGTTCAATGTTTTGTTTTTCTTCCAAAATGAATTATGTTTTAAAGAGTTTCTGTAAGTTTCTTTTCCGCTGCTAGAGTTATAGAATGAATTGGATGAGCCTCGGTGGCGTGCCACGTGTCCTATTTCCGCCCGTAGCGGGATGGGTCGTGACACGCTGCTACTGCCGCTTTTGGGTCTCATAATCTAAAGACTGAATATTACGGAGTACTAAGTGCTACACCTTTATTTTTAAGTTTGTTTATTTTTTGTTTTTTTATTACTTTTTCAGTTCGTAGAAATTTCTAGGCTTTGGTCAAAATTTACAACTAAAGTATATATATAATATTAAATGCTACTTCCCATCCCACTAACCCCTATTGCCCACCTAACTCCTATTTATTTCGACTATTTCAAGAACATTGAGATAAATGCGGTTCACGTAGTTCTAGGCTTGTTTTTAATGCAACTCCTTGATAACAATGCATATCTATGCATATGAGTACATACATATACTACATATATATACCTTACGTATTTTATGTGCATAATAAAATTTACCATATGTATATATGCTATAGACATGTGACAGCATTTGTCTATTACATTTTAATTGTAGGATTTTAAAATAGTCAAACGATTATTAATGTTGAATCATTTTGTTATATTATTAGCAATTTGGGAAACACTTTAGGGATAGAAATTTGAGAAGCATAGCATTACTCTAAAACAATAGTATTTCTCAAAAGTATTTTTTGTATTTTTGAGAAGCATAGCATTTCTCAAAAGTATTTTTTGCATTTTTTTTATAATATAAACGCTTCCCCCACGCCCTAAACTTTAGACTCTTCCATGTTCTCCCGCTTCCCTGCTCCCGTCCCCGTCCCCGTCCCCGCTCCCGCTTCGTGCAACTTAGTTTAGGACTACTACAGATATTGACAACTGCATGTTCAATGGAACTATTATCCTCCCTCCCACTGATTTATGCTAGATAACTATGCATGGAGGTTTTACAATTAGTTTATTAGTCGGAGACCTTTGGAGTCTTGAGACTAAGTTATTTGGACGCGCCTTAAAATTATGGCCTTCTGCCCAGGAAATAAATATTTTATACTGGGCAGCTATTCCCACTCAATCCTCCTCATTTAGCACATTGTATGACAAGCATATGCCCTTCTGCCAAGAACTTTTTTTTTTATTAGAAAGAACTCAGAATAAACAAATGAATTCATATATAAAAGTGCTAGTTGATGGTAAATTATGAACTAAACAGAAGGACAGTCATAACACGGAATACATGACAAATTATGAACTGGAACAAATGGACTGTCCTAATGCGAAATGGATGATAAATTATGAACTCAAAGCGGTGGACTATCATTATGCAAAACACAGACACAAACATGCGTGCGCGCACGCACACACACAAAGAAAGAAAGAGTCATTTGCAAATGGCCTATGAAGCACCGACACTTCAAAAACTGAAGCGTACTAGGGTCAGACACGGGACACGCGCCCGACACGCGGCCGACACGTGTCCGACACGCCAAAAGTGTGTCCAACTTTGTGTAATTGAGTTTTAACCCCCCAGACACGTCCCCGACACGCACGGGACACTATTTTTTTTTTTTTAAATCCTAACTCTATTTGTGTAATTGAGTTTTAACCTCCTGACACGCACGGACACGCACGGACACTCAGTCTGGGGGGTTTCTGCTTTTGCCTTGGGCATTATTTTTTGATTTGGTTTGCTTTTCCTTTGTTTAATTAATCGGTGTTTCACTGTTTCTTTTTCTTTGAAAGTGATAACTGATAATAACTAGTAAATGAGTAATTAATTTAATAATTTCAGTGTTTTAATTAAATAAAATTTAGGTACAATTTTTTTAAAAATATAATAGTGCCTAGTGGGTATTTTTTAAATTTGATAATTGATATTGTGTAGGTATGAGTTCTCATTAATTTTAATTGGTGTTGCTTTCTATTGGTAATAGGAGATTAGTTTTATTGGTTATTTGTTCAAATTTATGCTTTTTTTTTTTTTTTAATCTAACAATGCCAAGAACTAGACTAGTGGGTATTTTAAACTTGCAAGTAAAAAAAGGGTAACCCAGTGCACGAGGCTCTCGCCATTGCGGGGTCCGGAGAGAGTGAGATGTACGCAACCTTACCCCTGCAAGCAGAAAGGCTGTTTCCAGATTTGAACCCGTGCTTGTAATGTTATGCTTGTAAGTACATAGCATTAAAATATATTTTTTTTTAAATATTTAAAAATAAACGTATCCCTGGCATGTCGTGTCCTTGTTTTTTAGAATTTGACGTGTCAGCGTGGTGGTGTCGTATCGTGTCCGTGTCCGTGCTTCCTAGCAAATGGCCTAAGACAAAAGATCTTAGAATAAATGTAAAACAATTCAGTAAAAGGAAAAGTACACAAATAGTAAAAAAAAATTATGCTAAAAGACATTTTAGAGCATCCAAAATGGTGTGGATGGTACACAACTTAGCTTAAACTTTAGCGGTTGGTGTCCTACAATGGTGTAGCTTATACCACAAATTTAAAGTTGGTATTATAGTTAAACTAAAAGTTAGTGTACCGCTAAGTTTAACTATTGTATGGGGAAACGGTCAAATTTCAACCGTTTGGTGATGAAACGGAGGAAACTCAACCTTTGAGACCAAAAGCAATTCCAAACGGTCACCATTTGACCGTGCGAATAGCACACGGTTGAATTTCAACCGTTTGACCAACAAAAGTGGGGACGATCATGTCTTGACCATGTAAGCGACAAAAGGATTAATTGCTAAACGGTCATCTCTTGTTCGTTTAATTGCGAAACGGTCAACTTTTGTCGGTCTCTTTTGCTACACCACTGCGAACCGCAAACCTCTCGTACCACAACTTAGCTTTAGTTTAAGCTAAGTTGTTCACCATTGTGGATGCTCTTAGTACCCCCATAACTACACTAAAGTTTCACTTTGGGCCCTAAACTATTGATTGACACACCCAAGGCCCTCAATTTGTAAGCGCATATCATCTAAGGACAATTGTTAAATGCATCCCAAAAAAATGATGGAATGATCAAGTGGGAGCTCTAAATAAAATTTTAGTGTAATTACAGGATACAAAATGAAACTTTGGTGTGATTAGAAGGTACTAAAGTATTTTTCACCATAATAATTTTTCATTTAGTACACGGTAACTACACCAAAACTTCATTTAGTGCCCTCCATGTAGTCCATTCCATCATATTTTTTATGCCGTTAATGATTGTCCTCAAATGACACACGCTTACAAATTGAGGGCCTCAAGTGTTCCAATTAAACTACAAGGCCCAAAATGAAATTTTAGTGTAATTGGAGGGTATTAAAATGTTTTCCAGTCTAAGATTATGTTCCAAATTGCAACCTTACAAGGAAAAAAACAAGAGTAAATAAAGAAACATGAAGGTTTTGAAAACTATTCTTTTGGTCTCATTTTCTTAAAACCGGGTATACATTTTCAACTCATCGCACCAAATAAGATTCACATACAAAGCCATCAATGAGGCATAGGCAAATTACTACAATGTAAAGGTATTCCATAGATGTTATGTAAAATGGAGCAGGTACAGTAACTGAACACAACCCCACGCGCAGATATAGAAGAACCCTCTAATCATTCCGTCCTATCAGAAAGTATTAACACATTCTCCACCTTTAAAACGATATATAAACCATCATATAATGGTTAATGTGATAGTCAGCAGTGATTTCTTAAGGGTTTTAAAGTTTGTTCTCTGTTGGTCAGTTGAATCTTGTGATTAAGAATGGAAGGAACTACCTTTGCTACAACTGTAAGTGTAGCACATGCCAGAACCCCTGTCTCCAGCTCGAAGATCTGCTTCCAATACTCTCCCAACAGGTCCAGCTGCAGCACTACAACCAGCTCCAAGAGAAAAATGCATGCGACTACAAAATGTTTTTACGGATTTAGCATCATGGAGCACAATGATGAAGTCCATGAGCTCACCACCAACCTATAGTACAAGACGGGCCAATGGCTAAATTATCACTTTTGACATAATTTGAAACTCTGTTGAAAACAGTAAGAATTTAACATCTTATCAATTAGTCATAACTATCAACGGTCTAAGAAACAGTACATGTTGATTAAAAACAGTAGCTCCTACAACTTAATTGACAAGATAAAACACATTCGCCACAGATATGCGAAATACATCAATGTTGCAAAAGTTGTAGTGTGAATCAGTTCTTTGAAAATACGTTATGATTCAGTGAAGACATGGTCCAAAATACATCAGCCTAGGTCCAACTTAGAAAAATATGCCGAAGCAGTAATGACTAATGAGTAACTCAGCAGAGGACCAAATCATTAAAAAATAATATTTTCTGCTATTATTTGACGTGAAAGATAACATATATTCTAAAGACGCGTTGAAAAGAAAGACTTCCTACATGACCCATTGACTAGGGAGTAAGATCCATTAGGGCCTCAAGACAAAAACATGGTGGATTCCAAAAACAAAGGTATAAGCAATATGATACTCCAATTTCTAATTAACGACATATTGATAAAGCAAGAACAAGTGAGTTCCCTATTACAGTTTACCTACCTCAAAAATCATATTAACTACTCGTTCTTCTGCATTAATAATTGGTGAACTAAAAAAGCATATTCACCAAGAGGTCTTCTGATCCACATCATTCATTACTGACAGTCACGTTGAAACTATTAGCAGGGGCGGAGCTATGTGGGGGCCAATCATGGTTCAAGGTGGCGGTATCGGAGTCCATTGTGATGACTCGGGTCGCAGAGCTGCGGCCTGGTATCAGGCAATAGGTAACGATACGCTAGATTTAAGGTTTAAAAAAAAATGAAAAAATAATGAAAAATTCTAAAATAATAAGTATAGCAAAATTGGCCTAAAAGACTATCACAATACACAATGTACCAACTCTAAAATCACAAACTATTCAATTCACGCGCTACCAATCTAGTGTTTGATACCTCTACACACATAATTGGATAAAATTTGTTCAATATTACTAAATAATACATACATTACAATAACATGGAATATGTAAATCGTTTAGTAACCTAGAGAAATATCAGTGCCACATGGAGTGTCTTGGGGGCTCGAAATCATCATTGTTATTCCCTTGATTAGGTCTAACCCATTTTTTATTTTAGCGTAAAGTCCATATGTTTTAAAAGTTATGTGAAATTCACATAACTTCTAAAACAAAGGGACTTGGTCCAATTAAATTTCACTAGTAATGAAGTTTTGACCAAAATAAATAAATAAACCGGATTATCCTTTAAACTTAATTAATCTAAAATTTGGGACTTTTTACTAAATTTCTACTTAATAATTGAGATATAAATATGTCCAAGCAAAAAAACAATACATATCACCTTTTAGCAACAATATATATATATATATTGACCCATATACACACGACCACACAAACACACTCAACGCTAGCGACACAAACACACACAACCACCCCCCCCCCCCCCCCCCCCCCCCCCCCACACACACCAAAACGACACACACACACACACACACACCGCCCTATGAAGCACCGACACTTCAAAAACTGAAGCATACTAGTGTCAGACACAGACACACGCCCGACACGCTTACGACACGTGTCCGACACAGTAAAAGTGTGTCCAACTTTGTGTAATTAACTTTTAACCCCCCCGACACGTAAAGGAAAGGACACGCTTGGACACGCACGGGACACTTTTAAGTTTTTTTTTTTTTTTTTTTCCGTTTCCCTTTCCATCGATATGTAAACCCCAGTCAGTCCTCATACGCACAAGCCTAAGAAGACAAAAAGAAAAAAGAAACGAAAAAGAAGAGACAAAGGTGAAGCAACAGGCTGACGTCGCAACAGTGACTGGCTCAGGCGAGGCTCCTTCGGCTCCGACGACGCCCCTCCCTCTCTTACTTGACCATGTCGCACTCGCAGCCCTCTGGCTCAGGTATGTTAGCCGAATGAAACCCTAGTTTTTTCTTTGTGATTTTCTTTGTTGGTAATGGCTTTAGATGTTGACATGTTGTCTACTAGTGTCACTATTGTTGATTTTTGCGATTAATGGAGAGAATGACTTGTTGACTCATGGAGGAAACCGAAGCCCTATTTTTTTTTTTTTTTACTTGGTGATTTTTCGTTGTTGATCATTAGATCAGTGATAATGGCTTCTCTGCTTGAATGCTTCAGATGTTGACATATTGTCCATTGGAGACAATGAGTGATAAGTAAAATGACAAACTGACTAAATGATGTTTATTTAATTGATGTTTCTTTTTTTCCTTCGTTTATTTAATTGTTGTTTCTTTTTTTCTTTTTTTTAAGTGATAAGTAAATGACTAAATGAGTAATTAATTTCATTGTTTAATTGATTAAATTTTAGGTACAATCTTTTTTTAAAAAAATAATAGTGCCAAGAAGTGGTAGTGGCCTAGTGGGAATTTTGTAAATTTGATAATTGATATTGTGTAGGTATGAGTTCTCATTCGTCCAATTCAGGGCCTCTGTCTAGTTCATCTACGATTAATCGTGGTGATAACCAAGTTGAAGATGATCCAAATAAACCTCTTTGGAAGTATGTAGTAAAACTTGCCAAGGCCATTGGGGGTGGGGGAAATATCACATTCGACTGTGCTTATTGTGGGAGTAAATTTAAAGGTTCCTATTCTAGAGTAAAGGCCCATTTGCTAAATATACCGCATCAAGGAATTGGTAAATGTACTAAATTCACCGATCAACAATTCCAAGATATGAAGAGATAGCAGGATGAAGCGGAGTTAAGGATGAAACAATCTATGCCCAAGGAAGACACTTTGCCAACTACCGGAAGCAACTCACAATTCACTTTGGGTACAAGTTCATTGGTTAGCTCCTTTAGGCTAGAGGGCTTTGAACCGCCTAACAAAAGGAAGGCCGTAGGCAATTCGGCAATTGAGAAGGCTTTTAGTGTTGTGGCTAGAGAAGAGTTGCAAGGGGAAATTGCTGGATGTTTTACACAGGTGGCCTTCCATTTCACTTAGCAAGAAATCCTTATTATGTGAAGGCATTTACTAGTGCTTGCAAAAGCAAGATGGAAAGTTTTGTGCCTACGGGGGATACAACTTGTTGAGGACAACTTTGCTAGAGAAGAAAAGGGCAAATGTTGACAAGTTGTTGGAACCGGTTAGAAACACACGGAAGACCAAAGGGATAAGTCTTGTCACGGATGGATGGACAGATGCCCAAAGGAGGCCGCTTATAAACTTCATAGAAATGTCAGAAGGTAGGCCAATGTTCTTAAAGGCGGTCAATTGCGAAGGGGAATATAAGGATAAGCATTTTATTGCAGATTTGATCGTCAAGACTATTGTAGAGGTCGGACCCTCAAATGTCATTCAAGTTATTACCGATAATGCTCCGGTTTGTCCAGCGTACGGTTTACTTGTTGAAGCCCAATACCCCCAAATTTTTTAACACCATGTGTTAGTTCACACCCTCAATATTGCTCTTAAAAATATTTGTGCTAACATGATAAGAAATTTCATCATGAACCATTCAATGAGACTTTCAATTTTTAACAAGCATGTGAAGTTGAAGATGCTTGCAATTGCGAATACTCCCTTTGACTCGGTAATTGTAATGCTTAAAACATTCAAGTTTATTTTTTTTATAAAAAAAAAAGGCCTCTAAAAAATGGTCATTAGTGAGCATTGGTCATTGTATAGAAAGGATGACGTGCGGAAGGCACAGTTTGTGAAAGAAAAAAGCCTTAATAATGTGTGGTGGGATAAAATTAACTACATCATCTCATTCACCGATTCTATTTATGAGATGTTGAGAGTTGCAGACACCGATAAACCTTGCCTTCACCATGTGTCTGATATGTGGGATTCTATGATTGAGAAAGTCAAGCATGTTATTTATCGAGAAGAGAAAGAGGCACATGAAGAGTCAATCTTCTATGATGTGGTGTACAACATTTTGATTGCTAGGTGGACCAGAGCAACACACCACTTCATTGTATGGCGCATTCTTTGAATCCCAAGTAAGAAATTAAATTTTATGTTTTAAGATTTTTTGGTTACTCTTTTAGATTTATAAGAATCATGGAATAATGTTACTTTAATAGGTACTATAGTCGTGAATGGCTTGAAGGCTCTCCAAATCATGTTGCTCCACATAATGATCCAGAGATTGCAAAAGAGATAAAGGAAGGCATACAAAGATTCTTTTCAAACTCGGAGGAGTGTCAGTTGGCGAACGTTGAATTCGGTAAATTCGCAAATGAAATGGATGGGTTTGCTGACCATGATTCGATGAGAGATAGAGGGATCATCGAGACAAAGTTATGGAGGATTGTGCATGGAGATGAAGCACCTACCCTTCAACGTCTAGCTTTGAAGTTACTTGGACAACATTGCTCATCTTCTTGTTCTGAAAGGAATTGGAGCATTTATTCCTTTATAAATTCGATGAAAAGGAACAAAAAGACTCCACAACGTACTGACAATTTGGTATTCGTGCATAACAAACTTTGACTTCTATCTAGGAGAAGTACAGACTACCATGAAGGAGAGAACAAGATTATGTGATGTAGGTGGTGATGCCTTTGACTCCCTTGATGGTGTCGGAATACTTGAAATTGCGGACCTCTCGCTTGATGAATCAGACTTAGAGGCCGGATTGTTTGCGGATGGAGATGATGATGAGGAAGTTGTTGAATTAGAAAGACTAGTGTCAATGACTCAATGTGCTTTTGTTTTGACTTATGTGGTTTAGATTGCAAGAGTGCAAGACTAATATTAATGTGTTTTTGGATACTTCGACTTATAGTTCTATGGATTATGTAATGTGTTTTTGTTTTGAGTCTTTTGACTTATGTGGTTTAATTTGCAAGGATGCAAGACTAATATTTATGTGTTATTGTTTTTGGATATTTTGACTTATAGTTCTATGGATTATGTAATCTTAATGTTTTTGTTTAATCGTATGCTTTTTAGAATACATAATAATTTACATAACATTAAAATTAATATAAATAAATAAATAAAATAACCCCATCGTGTCGTGTCTTCTTTCTTTTGGATTTGCCATGTCGGCATGGCGTTGTCGTGTCCGAGTCAATGTGTCCGTGTCCGTGATTCATAGACACACACATCCATACAAATCGATTCAGATCTGAGAGTCATTGACATAGAAAGATCCAAGAAAGAGCAAAAGAAACCCTTTGTGAAGCACGATTGAGATCTGGTATGTATGGCGCCTTTTCTCTCTCTTTTTTTGGCTTTCTTCACTGTCGCACGGTACGTCTCATGCATCTCGCGCTACGTCTCGCGAGACGGGGCCGTATCGGTCGAGTTAACTCGCGAGATGAGTTTTTTTTTTTAGTGGTAAGTATCGCCAAGTTGACTCGTATCGGACCTCTCCAAAACCGAGTTAACTCGTCCAATACGTCTCGGTATCGGCCGTTACATCGAACCATGGGGCCAAGGGGGTCACGTGCCCCCCTCACTTTGGGGGGCATTAAAGTCATCTATGTGCATGTGTGAAATTGTGAATGCTATGATATTAGTTAAGCTTTCCATGAAACGGCTACAATGATGAATGAGAGTGGATGGGATACTTTATGTAGCAACTTTCATCCTTTCGTTTTAGTCATATGACATTAATGTTCCGATCATGGATGAGTTATATCTAGCAGCAGGCCGATCAAGGCATGGAAGACAGGAAATCACAAATTTACATCACTATTGAGTTGAATTATTCTACACTGTGCTAGTCGGCTAGATATACAACTTCAAGAGATAAATGACTGTTTCACTGAATCAACTATTGAGCTGCTAATTTGCATGGCATGTCTGGCCCACCTAGTTCATTTTCTACTTTTGATAAGCAAAAGCTCATATGTCGTGCTTCCTTTTATCCAAATGATTTATCCTCCATTGGGCGTATGGCTCTTGAAGATCAGCTTAATACACATATCTTGGACATTCACGACAATAATGCCTTTTCAGATTTGAGAGGACACTGGATTAAACTGAGATTTTGGTTTATAGAACAGAAGTGGAGTATATCCATTCGTATACGACTTCTGAAATTAGTTGGTTCCGCCCGTTGCCACAACTACCAAGAAGAGAGCATTTTTGGCTATGGAATTAGTGAAGAACAGTTAGCGAACCGAATGGGAGATCAATTATAAATGATAGTTTTTTGGATATACTGAGAGAAAGAAGTTTAATGGGGGAAAATGAAAAATGAAAAGTTAGAAAACGTCACGAACGTTTTCAAAATGTATTCAAATGGAGTATCTATAAGACTATAGATTTTGGTTACAATCTTTTGACAGATAAAATCCCTTTTAAAAAAAAGCTCAAAATGAGGCTCAAAAATATTTGTTTTTGCAAAATCGGCAATTTCAATGCATAGATCTAGACAATATACATGAAATCAGGAGGGATTGGCACACGTCCAAAGGGAAAAAAAAAATGACAATGATATGGTTGTTTTATTCAAACCGCTTATATCATATTTCAAACAAATATTATGGGGGTGACCCCCACCCCCCCCCCCCAAAACAAAAAAAAAGCCCAAAAAAATGAGAAAGATATGGTTGTTTGATTCAAACAGCTTATACAGTTATACCACATATCAAAAAGATATGAGTTGTTTGTATCATATCTCAAATTCAAACAAATAATATTTGTTCATCGATATCAAACAGATAAAATCCCCAAAATAAAAAATAATAACAATAATTAAAAAAAAAAAAACCTTCAAATCGAGGCTCAAAATTATCTCTTTTTGCAAAATTGACAAGCATAGATCTAAAAAAACTAATACAGAGTACTAATAAATAAATAAATAAAAACACCCAAAAAAGCCAAAAAATAAGAAAGTTATGGCCATTTAAAGCGTAAATATGTGAGCTAACAGATACTCATTTTGGATAGATAAAAGGGTAAATATATTTGTAACTATTGATAAAAATAAAATAAACAAAAAAAATTGACGAAGGGAATTTAATTGGTACTACAAGATATATTTGTAACTATTGATAAAAATAAAATAAATAAATAAATTGACGAAGGGACTTTAATTGGTACTACAAGGACATACAAGGACTTAGGCTCAGAAAGCCAAAACGCGTGGGGTTTAATTGGTACCGCTTCATTTTGAGTGACTTTTCACCAAATTTATGTTTAATTAGTGTAGACACCCCATTTTGCCCTACCAAAAGGACTAACTGTCACAGGGGCCCACCAGGCACGCAAATCAAAAAGGGAGAGGGTGGAATCCAACTAAAGGTGCCAGAAGTCAAATCAGAGCCGTAACCAACACTGACGCTCATCGTCATAAATTCAAAGCATTTCGAGTCTCACGGAGTCAACGATCAACGACGATTCCAAACGAAAGTCAATCAGAGCTCAGAATGACAGACTGAGTCCAAAATCCAATTCAGGATGACCAAAAGCCGAATCGAACCACTTCAAATCAATATACTCATCGACCCGAGTTCACAGGATCCGGGATCGTCCAATTCCGGTAATCAAAGGCATTCCCAGCAAACGATCGAATTTCGACTCACAGAATACCAAGATCAGGACTAAAATCAAGTCCAAGACAACCGAGAGTTGAATTCGATCACATCAGGTCAAGATAGGCATCAGCACAAGTCGACTACACTTCGAATCATCAATTTCCGACAACCGACGAAGAATCCAGCTCCGATCGAAGTTTCGGCGCACCAAAATCAAAGGATAAAGGGATGATCGAAAATCCGGATGCACAGAAAGTCTGACGGGCATGACAAGGAAAAACAAGTTTTCTGCAACTTGAATTGGTCCAATCAAACAACCAGGGAAGAAACGGCGTCCGACCGGAATAAATTTCTTATCCAACCGTACGGATTAGAAGAGAACATCGACACGAGTCCAAATCGTTTTGAATCACGCAAATCGAATGGCCTGATATGTTTCCGGAAGGCCGAACGGTCATGATCGGGATTGCACCGATCAAGCTTGCGTCGCGCAATAACCACCCATGGGTGGTTGGCTATTTAAAGCTCCCTTACTCTCTCATTACACATGCACAAAGAGGAGCCCCAAGAAAACCCATCAACTAAAATCCTCCTTAAATCAAGGGTGTTTTTAGAAAGAAAACCCCTCATTCAAAACCTTGTTTGTTTGGTCTTCTTCTTGAACCTCATCTTCATCACCTTCAAACACCACCACCTCAGACCCATCCACCCTTACAAATACAACCTCAAATAACACCCAAAAAGGCCTAAAAATCAAGCTAAAGCCAAACAGTCCCTAAGCCTTAGTTTCTGAAATCCTACCAAGCAAAGCCTAAACGGCTTCTTCTGTTCTCATTGCTAGCACTACAACATCCCCGCCGGCCAGACGAACCCAACGCCACCGGTTCGACGCCGTAAGCAGCCCCCTAAATCCGTCACGCACCGCCCAAACCTCCCATGCACCACCGCCCTGTTCCCCCCTCTCAGACCGCCGTTCCGCCCATAGTCGTCACTAGCCATCCCCACTGCCGTGATCGCCTGATCTGGACGATCCAGAAGCAGGGTGCCCGACGTCTCGCAACGCGACACGTGGCACTGACTGCCACGTGTCTGTCCCGTGTCACCTCTGGCCCAATTTCAGCTTTTTTGCTTGTTTTCTCTACTCTGGATCCGATTTTCAATCAACGGGCATTCATTTCTAGCTAATTGGACAGTTTTGGACGCACCGGTGAGGTCAGAATTTCAAAATTCCAACTTTTCAGCCCTCTTTCATAATTTACAAGGTTGTTTTCAGCCTTCCCGGCCATATTTCCAGCCCTCTGGGTCCCATTCCACTTGACTTGAATCCATTTTAGCCCGAATCCATGGGCTATCCGACTATTTTGACACTTCCGGACCCAACTGTGACGTCCGTTCAGGCCTATCCTAAATCAAGACTCGACTTGCGCCTCTCGGCCTGTTTCTGCAACATTTTTCAAAATAGAAGTCCTCGAACTCAATTTCTTTCACTCATTCCTTTATACAAAACAAAAAAAAAATGTAAGTAATAAATACTTGGACTTCAAAGCCACCCTCACACTTGGAATCCCTACAGGTATATCTCTCCAAACTCTACTCATTGTGGTTTGGCTCTGACCGATGAACCCATTCAAGTCTGGTATTCAACCAGGTTTTTTTTTTCATTGTAAATATTCATCAATGTAAATAGACGTCTTCTTTTCCTTTCCATCATCAAGGGGCCGGCTTAGTGCTAATCACTTGATTTTCCGCTCAGCCGGACTAGAACTGTTAGCTTTACTTATTTGTTTTTACTTCTTTAACCATTGTGGGGTCAACCTTGTCCCCTAATTACTTGATTTTCTGGTTAGCCAGACTAGAATTGTTAGCTTTACTTTACTGCTTTAACAATTGTGGGGCCGACCTTGTCCGCTAATCACTTAGTTTTCTGGTTAGCCAGACTAGAACTGTTAGCTTTACTTATCAGTCTTTACTGCTTTAACCATTGTGGGGTCGGTCGCGCTAGTCACTTGATTTTCTGGTTAGCCAGACAAGAACTGCTAGATTCTAACTCATAATTGTACTAACTCATTATGTACTAACTTATAACTGTGCTGACTCCTAATCTGTACCAACTCGTTACTTTATTTTTTCGAAGCTTTTCAATTGGGCACCGGCCCTTACTTCCGGCATAAAAACAAAAGAGAACAAAAAAATCAAAAAGATCAAAAACATTTTTTCACTTACCCCGAAAGGGCCTTTTCCGTCAAGTTAATCAATAGCTTGATGAAAGGAAATTCGGGCACAACACTTACCACTTGCATGAATCTACTCCATTTTTACGAGGATAAAGTCTAAGACTAAACCATCAACGGTTAAAGTTCCTAGCTACACCAATTTTCACACCAATCACTTTTCAAAACTCACTACTCTTTCAATGTTAAAGTCTATGACTACACCACGTAGGTTAAAGCTTAGAAGCAGGAATCGTCAATATGGCTTACAAATCTTTCCAAGAATCGCTATTCCGCGGTTCCGTGAGAGAAGCGTGTAAGAACCGCGGTTCTCTTTAGAGAGCATCGCGACTCTCTTGTGCGAAATTCGTGATGGACATCAATAGTGAAAAAGAAAGAAGAAAAACTGAGAGATGAAGAAGCGAAATAGAGATACATGAAAAATTGTTGAAGAGAGAGAGAGTGCTTCGCAATGGCAGAGAACGATCTAATTCTCCAAAAGCATAAAATTTCTCTGTTAACTTCATAGACCTGGTAGAGACGACCTGTAGAGAAGCTTCGTTTTGATTTCTTCTCTCTTTTTTATGCTAGATCTGATTTCTTTTCTTTTGATAGTGCTGAAGTGTGTATGTATATATATAATATATTATAATATAATATAATAATATATATATGGTAACATGATTACCTCCACTGACTACCAACAAGAAGCTGTCCTTTTTCCATTACTTCCAATCAAACTTTTGACTTTCTTTTCTAATGTGGTCCCTACTCCCTAGTTCCCTTCATTTTAGAATCACTTTTTTTATTGTAAACAAAACTCTCTTTCCCCACTTTCCAGATATTTTAATGTCTTTAATTTAATTTAATGTATTAACCCCAAATATATGGATATTTCTAAAACAGCCCAAAGAAATCATAAATTTGGAAGTGTGATACAATATATATATATATACATATATTAATAGAAGAATAAGTCCCGTAGACTTGATTTAATGTCTTAGTATTTGGATTTATTTTTCTGCACTTATTTTAAATGTTATTAAAATATATAATATTTAATTAACATGGACGATTCTTAAACGCCCCAAACTTCAGACTCTTTTATGTTTACTCTCTTCCCCGCTCCCCCCCCCCCCCCCCCCCCGGTTCGTGCTTCTAAGGGTTAAAGTTCCTAGCTACACCGACTCTCACTCATAATACTATTTCATACACTTGCGGTCTGGATCGACCAAACTTTTTTGAATCACTTGCATACACCCACATACAAAGCACAGAGCTACGTTTACTTATGCCCCATTACTATGAAAATCACTCGAACCGGCAACCGTGCTTGCACGGATGTTCGAGAGTGCCTAGCACCTTCCCTCGATATAATCGAGTCCCCGAACCCATCTCAAAAATCTCTGGTTTTCGCATGGCTATTTAGAGAGTCATCACTTTTAAAGGGACCACTTTTTTTCAAAACGTTTCCCAAAGCCAAAGATGATTACTTTAGTCGTCTTTGTAGGGATCCTAACACCCGAACAATGTTAGTCCCCGAAAGAACCGACCTTCATCGAAAGGGCAGGTACAACAATTAGTATTTTATATTTGTGCCCCCGAGATAAAATCCTTGATCCGCCCTAAATATTAGACTCAATGCAATTACTAAGCCAAGATTATGACGGAACAATGACAATAATGAAATTGCAGTGTGTACTATTATAAATTATAACAAGGGTGAATAATGAATGTCAAAATTCATTAACAGAATAATAGTGCCCCATATTTTCATTTCCTACCATTTTCTCATGCACGCATATTATTTTTACACATACTTCTTCTCTTTCTAACTAATAACTACATATTGAGATTAATTCTTGAAAAATATCCTAATAAGAAACTGTATAAAAAGAAACTACATGTTATTACTTTTACCTGAGCACCCCATCCCAAACCAACTGAGGCTATAGCGGATGGTGCAGACCATGATCCATCTGACCTTCGAGCAACGACCAAACCACTACCAAGTTTGTAAGCAACAAGCATCCCAGCTTTAGCAACTGTCAAAATTGCCAAACCTTTTGCTCCTTTCAGAACTGTTGTTGGTATTGACCTCTCAGGGTTCAACCTGGCAACCTATCCAATTAAAAACAAAATATTGTAGTCAAAATTTAGAATATACAGGAACTTTAAAAGCTAGATAAAAGTGATGCAGACAACAAGAAGCACTAGAAAGCATAGAATCAAATATCAACCAGATCTTCAAATATGCTCAATATTGGATGTGGCGTTTGCATAATCGAGTTTGAGTCGCAATTGACATTTCTTCTATTATTTCTTTGAGTCAAGGGTGGTTCAGTAAATTTCATAATTTTTGGACAGCTGCTGTGTGTCCCATGAGTAGCTTTTGGATCAAGTAAATGTTTTTGGGTCTTATTTATAGGTTACAGAAAGGTTTGAATAAGTCTTAGACTCTTAGTGGACAAAGTTTCCTATTTCCAATAGGTAACTAAATGAATTAGGACTAGTCTCCTAGAGTCTATATAAAGCTATGTAAGGTTTTCAATATAATGGAGAATAATAATACAAAAAATTGAGAGCCTTTGAAGCTTCTTTAGGATTGTGTGATGCAATTCAAACCGTAGGTATGATGCATATGGAATCTCTCCTTCTACTAATCTTCTTACTTTTCTTTGATTTGCTGCACTTTATTAGCTTTCAAAATCATCACTTTTAGGCTTGGATTAACCCCTTTAATTCCCCAAAGTTCTTATTTTCCAACCCTAACCCTAGAATTTATCAATCATACAACCCAACTCTAAATATACTGTTCACGGGTACTGTTCACACTTCACAGCACCCAGGCCAGCCCACTATTCTTCCATTTTCCCATATTTGATCAAAAACCCCTCCCCTGTCCTACATCAGTTTGGTATCAAAGCAAGTTATGAGACATGTCCGCGCACTACGGAAGATTTCTTCGACGGAGGTTGACTGATTACTAGCGAGATGATATCTTTTTCCGGATTATGAACGAAATAGAAGGACTTAATATCCGACTTGACACTAAGGCCCGTTGTGGTTGTGACTGAAATGAAATCATTAAGCTTTGCGTCAAAACAAAAGGATTAAATACATTTTACCCCCCTATGGTTAGACCCATTTTCATTTAACCCCCTATGGTTCAAAAGTTGACACTTAGCCCCCTGCCCCCAATGGTTGTGGTTGAAATGCCGGGTATATTTGTCATTTCAAGACAAAAGTTAACATCATTAGGGTTTGCACTTAACACATAACCACAGGGCGGTTAAGTGTCAACTTCTGAACCAATGGGATAAAGTGAAAACGAATTTAATTCCAAAAAGCTCTATTTTGATTTTACAATTGTATGTGTTCTCAATTCATAAACGACCTATTATTGCTTTTATAGAGCTATTTATTCCCATTTTCAAATACCCTGAGTTAAAAGAATCCTACTTATCCTCATCATCAAAGAAACCCAACCAATTCCAACTTCTACTTTATGATTTATCAACCTTTATTTCTTTAAGATTTCAATACTGCTGCATGTGGTATCAAAGTATCTAAGTGTCAAGTGTGTCTGCCGGGCGTCTTATACGCGTCCACCATCCACCGAGTGTCCCAATCAAAAAAAAAATTATAAGCAAAAATAGGACAATTGGTTTAGGAGTGTCCAAGACTTGTCAAAAAAACATACGCTGCACGTAGGCTACAGATACGTGATTTCAGTGATTATTCCATGTGCACCCGTGCTTCTTAGCTGGTGGATGCACTGCCATATGTTTGTGAGAGCGTTTTGTGAGAGAGATAGAATTCCAATGACAGAACAAAGCATAACAGGAAGCTGATCTTGGTTTAGAATAAATAAAGATCATTCAATTGGCACAAGAGACCTATAGTAAGAATGTGAATATCACCTGGCAGAAACTTTTCAACGTATTAGATGATTTGTATATCTCATGTTCCATGGACAAACCCACCGGAAGATTCAGCCACCCTCTAGTGCATGTCCAGTCCACTACATCATGCTTTGCAACTTGCACAGCGTTGCTTATGGTGTTCATTAGCACACCTTGTAAAGGATCTAGTCTATCATAACATGTGTCACACACCCTCTGCGGATTCCTCTCTCTGAATTTAACAGGTAACAAGCACCTTCCATTCGAGCATGTCCTACAGAAAACCCCTCCGCAAAACCGACAATGATGTCTACCACGAGTAAGGGCAGTGAAGGGAGCATTGCACTGCATGCAAATTGCAGTAGAACTGTCTGGAAGCCACTCTGGAGGATCTGCTTCCAACACCTCTTTGTAAGCACCATAGTTAATTGCATTTGGTTCAACAAGTGGTGGAGCACTTGGTATGTAAACGGAAGAGTGCAAGAAAGTATCTCCGTCCTTTGCAGATGCAAGAAATGAAACATTTGAACTGGAGAATTGTTGACCAGCAGCGCTAATACTTGAATCTTTATTACGGCCAGTCACAATTGCTAATAGTCCATTCAATACATTTTTCACATTCACCTCTGGAGGCCTATCTTGCTTTCCAGGACAATAATCTTCACCAGAATCATATCCTCCATCAAGAAAGTCATCAGAATCGGAGCGATATTGGTATGAAGCAACTTGTCTTGCGCCTAAGGAGCAAGCATCGTGGCCTTCTGACATCGCCCAGGTAGAATCACTGTAGTCATCAACATAATGAAATTTGTTGTTCTCCTTTTGTAGATATGGAAGTGCAGAATGTGGAACTTTTCCTTCAGATGTTGCCATATGTTATATCACATGCAGCAAACAATCGAAACCAAGAAGAAGTACTGCATCACGAAAAAGATACCCTGGTTAATTTATCCAGTTTCTTATATTTATAAAATGCATGAGTGATCTAGAACGAAGAATTTGACCAATGGAAGAATAAAAAAATGACCCTCGAAGAATCAAATCTCTAAAAATCAAGTTTAAGAACATTATCAATCCCCAGTAGCATTTTGTTGCTTTTTCGTTATTGAAAAAATGCCTACTTTACGCCCTTATATTTCATAGATAGAAGACATCCTATTACTCAGTAATCACAACATAATTACACACTCATAAATTGATGGCCCATTTTGGGTATATATAGTTTCCACCAAATCTCGAAACTTGAAATTTCTAAAAAGAGTTTAGGAACATACGCAGTTTAGTTACCAAAAAGCAAGAAAGAAAAACACAATGTTCTAAATATCGCTAGGTGGTAGGCCTGCGGTGGAGGGGGGCCTAGGGGACTAGGCGAAAAATTAATTTTTAAAACAAAATTAATAATATAGAAACAATTGTCATATATACAAACAAAACTCACAATTATCAACAAACTAAATTTCTAATTCATTCTTCCCCATATCATTAAACCGACCTAAACTGAAGCCCCGTTTCGGTGGTGTGTTCCGTCCAATGTTTCCAAGGAAACGAGAGTAATCATGTTCAGAGAGAGAGAGAGAGAGAGGGAGAGAGAGAGAGACCTATCCCATGTGAAAACTGAAAAGTGGGTTTCAAATTTCAATCAATTTTGGAATCAATCAAAAAATGATTGCTGGGGAATGAATAAATGGAAAATTGGGGAAAACCAGAGAGAAAAGAGATTCTCTGAAAAAGTGATGAAATTGATTTTGAGGGTTTTTGGTTATAAATCACTTACCTGGTTGAGGAGTCTCTTCTCCAACACTCTTCGTCCGATCTGAACTAGGGTTTCCCTTGCAGGCACTCACTATTCTTCTTCTTCTTGGCCTTCGCTGCAGCCTCTGCCCTAGCTGGTTGGTTCTCCAGGCTTCTCTCTTTTCCCGTATCTCATAGAGAGTTGTATTAACCTTTCTTTCTTTCTTTTTTCTTTTGGGAAAAACTGCATTTTACCACCCCTTTACTTTGAATTTGTTCAAGTCACCCATGTACTTTAAAAATTATCAAAAGACCACTCTTACACTTTAAATTAGGGCAAATTATAATATATTTTTAATTGGGTCCATAAACTTTTTTTTTTGCAATTAGGTCCTTAAACTTGAAAAATTCATTCAATCATACCCAAATTCTGACACTGTTAGCTTAAAACTATTAGAAATTGCCACATACGTTGCGTGTAATGCTTACATGCCACATGGCAGGCTAAGACAAATACGGGAGATTGTGAATAGTGCAAAAAATTGCATTCAATCAAATTCAAAAACTCACTCGACTAGATCCAAAATTGCATTCAATTATACGCAAAATTACATTATTTTTAGCCATTCATAGTCTCTTGTGTTTATCTTAACCTAACATGTGACAGGTAAGCATTACGCGCAACGTACGTGACAATTTCTAATAATTTAAGCTAACAATGTTATAATTTGAGTCTGATTGAATGAATTTTTGAAGTTCATGGACCCAATTGCAAAAAAAAAAGTTTATGAACTCAATTGAAAACAGGTGTATAGTTTAATAGACTAAAGTATAATTTGGCCTTTAAACTAAAGTGCAAATAACCGATTCTGTAAAATGGCAATAAAATAACAAAAATACTCCCATATACAGGGGTGACTTGAACAAATGTCAAAGTAAGGGGAGTAAAATGAATCTTTTCTAGCGGGAATAGTGAATTTTAAGCACTTTCCGTCCATTTAGATAGAAAATCTAACGCTTTCATTTTAGTTTAAAGTACATGGGGATTCTTTGATACTTTTTAAACCCCAAAGCCTCACCCACAGTAGAGCCCAACGATGGGCACTCATTCCGACTGAATAATAACTTAAGGGCAAGCAACTATAATCCCTTAATAGGAGATTCAAACCCTCTCCCTCCCCCATTAAGAAGAGATAGGTTATGCCAATTGGGCTAGTCCGCTCGGCAGAGTTGTACTAACTATTAAGTATTGCATTACACTAATTATAGTTTTATTTAATTAATTATGTATCTCATATAGAGTTTTATTAAGGGTGGCGATATTCCCACCACCATTTTTGTTATTTACACAACATTTTTATAAAAATATCCAAATTACCCTTTCTCCCCCTAAAGCCCAAGACCCAACCTCTCTCTCTCTTTCTATCCCTGCTTTCTCTCGCCAATGTTTCATCTTTCTCATCTCTCTCTACTGTCTATTCTCTATCTCAGAATTATAGTTCTCTGTTGTGTATTTGAGAATTCTTATATCTACAGAAACTTATTGAGAAAAGTCTAATTCTCTCTATCTCTCTTTCTTAGGCTGAAATGCAAAATCTACATAAAATTTAAGAATGGGTAAATCCCAAAGTTTTATAGAGTTGTTGGCTCTTGGTATGAGCTCACTGTCCATGCACCCAATAGTTCTATCAATTCCACGTTCAATCTAAATCTTGAAATTCACACCAGAAATTCTATACTCAAACATCAACCCTCTTTTTTTTGTTTTCCACAGTAGTTATGGCATCATCTTACTTCCAAGACCAATTGACGTCGCATAAGTCATCCAATCTTTGATCGTATTCTCCTTGCAGCTATTCCCAAACACATATCGACCACTCATAGGAAATCGTCTCGCAAACCAGAGATAATAGATTCAGTTGAGAGATTCCTCAGCATCCCACAGCACTGACCATACGATAGGTTGAAAGATTCCTCAACCGTCCCATATCCCACTACCGTATTCAACTCCCAATACTTACCGTAATATAGGTTGAGAGATTCCTTAACCATCTGATACCCACTGTAAGATAGGTCGAGAGATTCCTCAACCATCCCATACCTCAATATCATAAGGTAAGTTGAGAGATTCCTTAACTATACACCATACACAAAAATATCTATATATACTTCCTAACTCTTGTTATCCCATCAATTCTGCCATCGTCCCCGATATACTCATGTCACCATCTCATATACTTATGACACAATCAATTAACCACTCCCGAAATGATAACTTCCAACAACCACTCACACTACCCGTATACGGAAAGTTCTTATCTCAACATGTGAACCACCATCGAACTTCTTCTACTATTTACCATCTGAATTCCATCCTCACCTCGTACTCAAAGAAAACTCATCCCCATCGGTTTTGAAAGCTTGTTATGATTTAAGATTTTGAAAATCAAATGATTACCAAGATTAGTCATGTTGTATCACATATTCGCCCTGATGAGTACCATGCACAAACAATAGATGCAAACATATGAAGCATCTCTGCAATGATAACAATATTATCGTCATAAACATATACTCCACTCAATGTCACTCAACATATAACATCACTCATCCTAAGGTTCTAAACCTATTGCTTTGATAAAATGTCACAGCCCGGTCCCACAAAAGCAGAACCGAAGCCCGTAGCATACCACCGAGGCTAAAACAATTCATTAACATTCCCAAAAATCTCAGTTTTAAGAACATGCAGCAGAAAAGAAACATAACTCTCGTTCTAGTACGTACCGGAGCCAACCGAAAATAAACTATTCGCCCGGAGGCTTCAAAATTTAATCCAATTAATTTTTCCTTAAAAGGGTCACAAAAGAAGCTTAAGTTTGTAATTAAAACTTTTGAAAAGGTTTGGAAGTAGGAGAACCAACTAGGCTGGCAGGGGGTATCTCGACCGGTCAAACGTCACTCACGACCTGTCGAAAGTCCCATCGACTAGGTGCCTTTGTTGAAGTTTCAAGTAGAGGAGCATTCAACCGGTCGAATGGGTCCCATCGACTGGTTGAAAGTCCCTTGATAGCAAAACCACTTGTTTCTGTCCAACTTTCGATGCGACAAAAAGTGTCCTATCCAATTCCGTTTCTTCCTAAACTTTAGAAGGTTATTTAAACATATACAACAAAATGTCACTTGAAGGAAAATGTTAACTGAACACATTAAGGACGTGCTTGGCACAAATCTCATTAATACACCAAGTGTTGAATAAACATGAACTATTGACTCATTTACGCACTTAACCCAAGCTCATGAGTTCTTTCACAACTCCGACATATCAAAAGACACACGCGATATATTATAACGTTTCAAAACATATCCAGAGCTTCTATTCTCCAAATTCCCATTACCATCTATTATCCGATTCTATTACAAGTAAATTAAATAAACGATTCGATACAAAACTACGAGATAAACAAGACAAGTCGCCTTCTAAGTGAACTCCCAACATCTTGCGATCACTTTCCCGATTCCTCGCTGGCATTAACACCTGAAATGGTTATTTGAATAACCACACATATTTTGATTCGTTTAAGCTAACGCTTAGTGAATAAAACAGCAAACACACATGAATGATAAACATGCTCGCATTAACATCTCTACATTTCATACTAGTCTCCAGAGTCTCACGTGTACGTTCCATAATCCTAATCCGTGACTCCTTGCCAATAAGTCCACACGAAAAGGTAAGACCCACGATTCTTTTCTTCAATCGTGCGACCTTAATGCCTATAACGGCTCCACAAGATGGTTTGGTAACCATGTGCTCCTTTGACCCAAATAACAACTCAACATGCTCAATTCACAAATCACCATGCTTTCGATAATCAAAACATTTCACCTTGCTATTGGGCGTACTTATCAATATAATCGCTCAATATAAACTACACAATATATCTATAAACTAACACATGCTTTTCATACAAAACATGAATACATGTCAAGAAATCATTCCAAAAACATATTTGAATCACCCACCTCTGATTTACGCTTCTAAAATATGATCCAAGGAAAACCCAAGTATAAAGATCGTGCAAAAGTCTATCTACTATGATTTCTATCGATCAAAAATCCAATTATCAACTTTTATGAAAAATTCTAGAAAATGAGTTTTCAAAAAACTTAGCCAAACAAGTCCAAACGTATATCAAAACGAAGCTCTTACCTCTAGGAGCTCGAATATGAAATCTATAAGAAAATAAACGGGCAAAAGTCTGTCGATTGTCGTCGTGAAGCTCTAAGCAACCAAATCCCCCTTTTTGGCCTCCTCTTGAATTTTAGGTTAAATATCCTACAACTTTCTATATATAGGCACAACTCTCGGGAATTACGTTTACCTCCCCATGAATTCTCACAACTCTTAATCAGTTTCTGAAACTTTCTACACAGCTAATTCATTGCTTCGCTAGTGAAAACTAAAAATTATAGAAGTTTTCGATTAAGTTTCGTTTGGTTGCTAAAACGCAAATTTCTACAAAATTTTACAATTGCTAATTAGTCTACCAATTCTAAAGCGTGTTAATTCGTCCTCACCAGGATACTAAAATTAACAATAGAAACATAATCTAAATCAGAAAATAATACACATAGTGAAATACACAAGCAAACATTCATTTCCAGATAAACATTTAAGGTATTCCACAATGAACGTCTCATACTCGGAGAGACTTTACAACACCAAACACTCATTCAACACCATCTCAATGGATTCTCTTATATAGATACCCAAATCGACTCGTGAGTCAAAACTCACTCACACATGTGCCAAAATGCATAACAAATCACATTATCATGCATGACAATGTAATGGAATGAAATAACACAATTACGGGTGTTATAAGACTTGATTGTAAAACTCCTGGATACACCAATGCTCTGTCTACCGCATCACCGTATGTCATAGATACCATCTATCACGTAACACCGCAAGTCATAGAGGTCATCTATCGCATACACCGTAAGTCATAAATAATACGTCAGTCCATCCCCCCTTTTAAGAACATATGCACAGTCCACTGCATGTTAGGGATTTAACGCTTCATGCATCGACACATCATTTCTATTACCATGACTTATCGTCTGCTACGTATTCTCAGCCACCGCAAGTCATAGATACCTTCTACCATGTAATATCGCAAGTCATAGAAGGTCTTCTACCGTGTTTGAGAATACTTGTTTATCCAGCCACCGCAAGTCATAGACACCTTCGTTTGTCTACCGCGTTTGGGGAAACAACTCTTCTTGTAATCATCCCAGAACTTAGCAAACCTACCTATCGCTATACCACTAACGATTATATGACAGTCCCATAGTGGCCTGACTATTCTGATTAAAATAAACGGATATCAAACTCATACATGAACCGCATAGTATCTAACGTCATCATATTAATCCATTATTCTTAATCATACTTATCTGTGATGTCACATTATCCCTGGTCAACCCATAATCGCATAATGGAAGTCCGAAATGAGAATCGAATATAATAAACCAAATAAAACAATCCATGTTCTAAAAAGTTCGATCGATTGAAACCATTTCAATCGATTGGGAAAAATAATGTTCAAGCAATCGAAGTCCTTTCGATCGATTGAGCTCAATTCAATCGCTCGAGAATCATCTTCTCCAGAGGTTCTGAATAGTGAATGTCCAGAGTTATTGTGTTTGGGCCTAATTATTTATATCAAAAAACTTGTAAAACATCATATTAAATGTACCGAGTGAGTTTAGAACTTACCGAACTTGCTAAGGGCGCGTTTGGCAACGTCAAGCTTTGAGCTCTCTCTCTCCAATGGCCTCATTTTCTCTCTCTGTCATTGCCTTATCTCTCTCTGTCTATGATCTTCTTCTTCTTCTCCTTCTTCTCTATCTCTGTCTATTTCTCTATCTATTTCTCTGTCTTTATCTACTTCTCTATCTGCTTCTCTCTCTCTCTCTCTCTCTCTCTCTCTTAGAGTATATATATATATGTGTGTATGTGTATATATTTGTATGTGTATGTATATATCAAACATATACACACACATACACTTTCTCTATAATCTCTGGTTCCCAAAACAGTCCCACACACACGAAATACATATATATAGGAGGGAGGCAAGGGCAGGTGGCAATGTTTGCGTGAACTGAGATTTCTGATAATTACAAGTTCGATTGATTGAAGATAATTCGATCAATCGAGAGTAGATCGGTCAGTTTTGATCGATTGAAAAGGGGTTTGATCGGTTGAAATGGGAAACACGTAATAAATTCATGTCGGTAGGGTTTCGATCACTTAAAAGATGTTCGATTGATTGAACATTGAAATGCTTGATCACTTGAGAGTACTTCGACCGATTGAAGAAAAAAATTCTCGATCGCTTGAAATGACTTCGATCGATTGAAAGTGAAACTTCAAATATGGTCAAGGGAAGTATACATAATCTTATGTATTATTCAAATACTTAAAATGCAGAGTATTACATCATCCACCACTCATTAAGATATTACTACCTCGAAATCGGAAACAAACAAAGTCTAAAACAAAAACAAAAACTTCTCATGCATCTTTGACTCTAGCTCCAATGAAGCTTCCCCTTTGTCATGATGCTTCCACTAGATCTTTAGTAACGGGATCTACTTATTTTTGAGCTTCTTGATTCCATGATCTAGGATCCGCATTGGTCCTTCATTGAACGTAACGTTATCATTGACTTCAATATCCCCAAAGTTAATCTCATGCACTGGGTTGTGAGTACATTTCCGTATCATACTGATGTGGAACACATTGTGCACTCCTGACATCTTTGGCGGCAACGTGAGTCGATAAGCAACTTTTTCAACATGCTCTAGAATCTCGAACGGTCCAATGCATTGCGATAGTAACTTGCCTCTCTTCTGTCCAAATCTGACAATGCCTCGAATAGGTAAAACCTTGAGTAGCACGTGGTTTCTAACTGCAAACTCCAAGTCCTTGCATCACTTGTCAGTAAACTCTTATGTCGGGTCTGAGTTGTCCTCATCTTCTCATGTATGATCTGAATCTTCTCGCTAGTTTCTCGTGCCAATTCTAGCCTAAGAAGTTAAGTATCTCCAACTTCGGCCTAACATAGCGGCGATCGGTAAGGTCTTCCGTATAAAGCTTTAAATGGCGCCATCCTTATGCTCGTATGGTAGCTATTATTGTAGGTAAACTCGATCAACGGCAGGTGCGTCTCCCAAGAACTCTCAAAATCTATAACACAAGCGCGTAGCATATCCTCCATCACTTGATTGACTCGTTCTGTCTGTTCGTCAGTCTACGAATGAAAGGCTGAACTCAAGTTCAGTGTTGTTCCCATCGCTGTCTAAAGACTCTTCCAAAATTCTACAGTAAAGCGCGAATCTTGATCTGACACAATTGACATGGGTACATCGTGAAACCATATAATGTGTTGGATATACATCCGACTTAAACGTTCCATTGGATACGTCATACTGTAGGCAATGAAATACGCAATCTTCGTAGTTGATCCACGATTACCCAAATAGTGTCGCAGTTCTGCTGTGAGTTCGAGAAACTTACCACGAAATCCATGGTGATGTGTTCCCATTTTCATTGGGGAATCAATAATGGCTATAATAGTGCTGGTGATTTCTGATGTTCTGCCTTTACTTGTTTACAAGTAAGACACTGAGATACATACTCAGCTACTTCTTTCTTCATTCCTTCCCACCAAAAATTCCTCTTCAAATCCTTGTACATCTTAGTACCTCCTGGATGAATAGTCATCCGTGACTTATGTGTTTCATCCAATATTTCTTTTCAGAGATTTTCTTCGTCAGGCACATAGAGTCTATCTTTACATCGTAAGGCCCCATCTGTACCAATACTCCAAACTTGTGGTTCCTTTGCTGACATCTTGGTAAACCACAATTTCAAATCTTCGATCGCCTGTTGAGCTTTTATGATATGACTGGTCAAAGTTGGTTGTACTATAAGACATCCAAAATGTTATCCTTCTATTGGTTCTAATGGCTAGAGATCGAATTCAGCTAAAACTTCCAGTGCTTTCCATTCTCGGATTAGAAATGCAGCGATCACTAATCGAGGTCTATGACTCAAAGCATCGGCTACGATACTTGCTTTACCCGGATGGAATTATAATGAAAAATCATGGTCTTTGAGCAACTCCATCCATCTTCGTTGTTGCATGTTTAACTCCTCTGAGAGAACAAATACTTCAAGCTCTTATGATTGGAAAATAGGTCAAACTGATCTCCATAGAGATAATGTCTCCAAATCTTTAATGCAAACACTATTGCTGTCAATTCCAGATCATGCGTAGCATATTTCTTCTCATGTACCTTCAACTATATGGATCCATATGCAATGACATTCCCGTCCTAAATAAGTACACAACTAAGTCCTTGGTGTGATGCATCATTATAGATCACATACCTTTCCCCACTCTTAGGTATCGCGAGTACTGGTACAGAATTCAATCTTTCATTTAACTCCTAAAATGCACCTTCATGTTTGTCTGTCCATTCGTGCTTTATCTCATTTCTCGTCAAATTTGTCAATGGCCCTGCTATCTTGCAGAATCCTTCGACAAATCTCCGATAATATCCTGCTAGGCCAAGGAAACTTCTGACCTCCGTCACATTGGTCAGTCTATTCCAGCTTAAAACTGCATCAATCTTAGATGAGTCCACAGAGATACCATCCTAAGATATAACATGTCCCAAGAATTGACCTCCTGTAGCCAAAATTCGCACTTGCTGAACTTTGCATACAACTTGCTATCTCAAAGTGTCTGTAAAGCAATCTATAAGTGTTCCTTGTGATCTTTCTCCATCTTTGAGTAGATCAATATATCGTTGATGAATAATATAATGAATTGATCTAGATATGGTCTGAATACTCTATTCATCAAGTCCATGAATAATGCTGACGCATTCGTCAATCCAAAAGGCATAACTAGAAACTCATAATGCCCGTATCTCGTCCTGAATGTAGTCTTCGTCATATCCCCTGGTCGAACCAATAGTTGATGATATCTTGAATGCATATCGATCTTGGAAAAGATCCTTGATCCTTGTAACTGGTCGAATAGATCATCTATCTAAGAAAGTGGATACCTATTCTTGATCATAACCTTATTCAATTCCCTATAGTCTATGTAGAGTCGAAGTGTTCCATCAATCTTCTTCACAAACAGAATTGGTGCTCCCCAAGGTAACATACTCTGGCGAACAAATCCCAAATCTTCAAGTTCCTGAACTTGTTTCTTCAGTTCCAACATCTAAGTTGGCGCCATCCTATATGGAGTCTTAGATATTTGCAACGTTCCAGGTACTAGTTCCACACAGAAGTCTATTTCTCTCCTCGGTGGAAGTCCTTTAATATCCTGGAATACATCCTGAAAGTTTTGTATGGTAGGAATCTAATCTATTGTAAGTCGATACTCGTACTCCCAATTACAGCTAAACCACTTGTCAAAAACATATCGCTCATTGACTAACACTAAAATTTGATCGTTGGTCATCCTGGTATTGGAAATACAACCGTCCTGGTAGGGCAGTCCAAATTAGCATCATACTTAGTCAACCAATCCATCCAGATGATAATGTTGAACTCTGACATTAACATAACTACTAAGTCTGTTGGAAGATTCCTATCTCCCAAGGTCAATGGGCAATCTTTACATACTTTACCCAACTTAATGGTCACTCCTAATGGTGACATGGTATTAAGCGCTGGCTCAAGGGTCTGGGGTTCTAAACCCAACTGATACATAATCCTAACAGCAATAAATGAACATGCAGCTCCAATATCGAATAAAGCTTTAACTGGACTATAAAAGAGTACAAGCATACCTTCCAAATGTTGCTGATCACTAGCATTAAAGCCTGCTTCCGCAGGGATGATAACATTCATTCGGGTCTGATCTGGGGGGTCCTTGGATTCCTTGAACTGGTGCCCTATAGTATCCTCCTCATGGTGCACGACAATCCTTGCTCAAGTGACCAGACTTATTGTAGTTGTAACATAATTGATCGTTACGGTGGTGGTTCCTTGCGAGGTGCCCCGGCTATAATAGCTCACAACTCAATCTCGTCTACCTCTGGCTTACTCTGAATCAATCTAGCCATCTCTTGGTATATAGCTACTCAGGTCATAGTGTAGTGATACGCATTCATACATATCTCTGTCGGGTGTGTTGTGCCGACAACATAGAGAGAAGACCACATCCTCTCCTCCAAATACGACTAGCCATTTGGCTAATATGGCTAAGATATATCTTTGGTATGGTTGGCCCCACTGTGTCACCATGAATAATATGTCCTCCAAAAAAGTCATCCATAAATAGGTGGAAATTCGAATCCATGCTAACCTGCAAAGGAAAATATCTATCGTCAGGAGGACGAACTTATCTTATCTTATCTCATCTCAGGGAATCTTAAATACTAGGACCAGATGGTATGGAATCGTTAGTGAATGAGAGTATCATAACCTATAACTCTGATACCAAAAATTCTATCACAACCCAGAGCAGCAAAAATAGAGAAAAATAATTTTCCTTTTTGGGTCCACAGGGAATGACGGGTAAATGCACTAATTATCCACATCACACAGTACTAGTCCAACTAATAAACAGGAACAACAACATAATCAAGCTGAATATAACAATAGTTGTATCTATTACAAACATCAGAGTGGTCTTTAGGAACCTAACAGGTTTGGAGACAACATATGCCCAAGTACCCATTACCAAAAGTTCAACAGAAACAATTGAAATATAAACTAGATATAACTTCTTCATCTCTAGCTAGCGTAAGGGTAGTCCTCAGCGTAGTAATCCTCCCTGGCATACCCGTCATGAGTGGGGCCACCCTCTGAATAATCCCCTTCAGGGTAGTAGCCATCGTCTTACGCATCATCACCTGCATTAAGATGGACAGGATAATCTGAACGGAGAATGTCTAGGCAATAACGGCCGTCAGCTTTCTGAGAGCTGAGTGAATAGAAACTCGCAAGGTACCAATGATAGAACATAATAACAGGTTATTCAAGTATCTAAGATATAATGTTACTATAGTATCTTTCTCTTTGTTATCCCAATGTCGCTACTCAACCCTTATCATCTTGTTAATAAGAAACTCAGCACATATTGATCCTTGGAACAGACTTAATTATAAAACTCCTAGATACACCAATGCTCTATCTACCGCGTTACCGTAAGTCGTAGATACCATCTATCGTGTAACACCGCAAGTCATAAAGGTCATCTACCCCGTACACCAAAGTCATAGATAATACGTCAGTACATTCCCTACTTTTAAGAACATATGCAGAGTCCACCGTATGTCAGGAATTTAACGCTTCAAGCTTCGACACATCAATTTTATTGCCATGACTGATCATCTGCTATGTATTGTTAGCCACCGCAAGTCATAGATACCTTCTACCGTGTAACACCGCAAGTTATAGAGGTTATCTACCATGTTTGAGAATACATGTTTACCCAGCCACCATAAGTCATAGACACCTTCATTTGTCTACTATATTTGGGGAAACAACTCTTCCCGTAATCATCCCAGAATTTAGCAAACCTACCTATCAGTATACTACTAACAATTACATCACAGCCCCATAGTGGCCTGACTACTCTGATTAAAATGAACGGATATCAAACTCATACATGAATCGCATCGTATCTAACAGCATCACATTAATCCATTATTCTTAATCATACTTATCTGTGTTGTCACATTATCCCTGGTCAAACCATAATCGCATAATGGAAGTTCAAAATGAGCATCAAATAATCAAACCCTACGTATAATAAACCAAAGAAACAATCCATGTTCTGCAAAGTTTGACTAATTGAACCATTTCAATCAATTAGGAAAAATAATGTTCAAGCGATCGAAGTCCTTTCGATCGATTGAACTCAGTTCAATGGCTTGAGAGTCATCTTCTCCAGAGGTTCTGAACATTGAACATCCAGAGGTGTTAGGGCGTGTTTGGGCCTAATTATTTACAACAAAAAAACTTATAAAACATCATATTAAAGGTACCAAGTGAGTTTAGAACTCACCGAACTTGCTAAAGGCTTGTTTGGCAACTTCAAGCTTTGAGCTCTCTCTCTCTCCAATGGCCTCCTCTTCTCTCTCTCTGTCTCTAATCTTCTTCTTCTTTTCCTTCTTCTCTGTCTCTATCTGCTTCTCTTTCTCTCATATAGAGTATATATGTGTGTATGTATATGTGTGTGTATATATGTATATATAAAACACAAGCATACATACTCTCTCTATAATCTCTGGTTCCTGAAACAGTCCCACACACACGAAATACACACACACATATATATAGGAGGGATGGAAGGGGGTAGGTAGCAATGTTTATGTGAACTGAGATTTCTGATGATCACAAGTTTGATTCGATTGAAGATAGTTCGATCGATCAAGAGCAGGTTGGCTAGTTTTGATCGATTGAAAAGGGTTTTGATTGATTGAAATGGGGAATATGTAATAAATTCCTGTCGGCAGGGTTTCGATTGCTTGAAAGATGTTTGATCGATTGAACATTGAAATGCTCGATCGCTTGAGAGTACTTCGATCGATTGAAGAAAGAAATTCTCGATTGCTTGAAATGACTTCGATCGATTCAATGTGAAACTTCAAATATGGTCAAGGGAAGTATACATAATCTTATGTATTATTAAAATACTGAAAATGCAGGGTATTACACATACTGAAGAAGGAGAAAGTAATAGCGACCTCCAAAGCTATTGCTGATGGAAGATGTCTCCACTGTTCTTCACAAATAAAGTCTCACATGCTCGATGGCAACCTCTAAAGTTATTATTGAAGATTGAGGACAATTGCAATGCCTCTTTACAAATGAACACTCGAAACTGTAGGGAAAAAATGGTGTTGAAGCTTGTGGGTGTTGTTAGAGTTCCTGTAAAAAAATAAAAAAATAAAAAATAAAGAAAGAAAAGACCCATATGCCTATATTGATCTCCAAAGTTTTTATTGAAAAATGACACTCGAATGTTGGAGACGGATGTTTTAAGTTACCACTTAAGCTTGAGAACAATTGCAGAGTTTTTTCATAGATGAGGGACATGGGTAATATTAATGATCTCCAAAGCTGTTGATCAGCCAATAAAAAGGTAGCAGATTGCTTCATAAATAGACTTAGACGTCTGTGATGATCCCTAAAATTGGTGCTCAAGTATAGGTCATTGTAGATTTCTTCTCAAATAAAGACTCAGATTTTGGGGAAGAGATCCAAAGGTAGTACCAAAGCACTAGGATATGTTGTGAAGTTTAATCACAAACAAAGTGTTTGATACTAGTGTTGAACCCAAAAGATGCTGCTGAAGCTCGGTAGTGGTTGCAATGCATCACACCAAGAGACTTAGATTAGAAATATTCTATAGTTAAATGAGAACTCAAGTGTTGGTGACAACTCTGAAGTTGTTGCATGATTGAGAGTAAATACAAAATACGGCATTGTGGCTCCAAATGTATTATTACTGCTTGAAAGTGGGTATAGAATCAAATGCTGGTGGAACACCAAAGTTGTTGCTGAAGCTTGAGAATGCTGGCTCAAATGTTAATAACGACTTTAAAGTTGGTGTTGAAGCATGACAATTTTGTAGACTCAAATGTCGATAATGAATCCATAGTTTGTGATGAAAATTAACAATGGTACAGTCTTGGACATCAGGGGCAACTTCAAGGTGGATGCTAAAACTTCACAATTATTGTAGACATATATATCAATAGAAACTCTAAAGCTGTTGTCAAAATAATTGTAGGTAGGGTTGATGGTGGAAACTACAAAATTATTGTTGAAGCTTGATAATGGTAGCCGATTCAAATGGCAACGATGCCTCCGCAGTTGTATCTAATGCTTAGTAATGTTTGCAGATCTAAATAGAAATGCAAATGTTGACACTGACTTCCAAATCTACTTCAAGTGTTGTGAGTTGTGAAGGAACTTTTGAATTAGCAGTTGAATGTTGTGGTGTTAGTGGGACAAAGCATTGAGAATAGAGCTGCAAGAAGAAGTTGAAAAAAAAGTGTGAGGGCTAGTTTACCTGCACGGAATAGCTCGACGGAAAATTGAGAGCAGATGAAGCGAATGCAAAAAAATAGATTCTTCTCCAAATTTACTTAGCTAGTAATTGACAGGCGACAAGTATACAGCTGAGGTTAACTTTGCAGAACCAAAATCCTTTGAAAGAAGGTGCCAAATTTGTGAAGAGCTTTCCTATAAGGAATTCAACCCTGGTTCATGAGTTTGATTGGATACATCACAGTGCAATTAGATTCTTCAGTACCATCAACAATTAAATTATTTGGTTGTTAAACATGGAGTTTTTCAAAGTCAAAATATTTGGGGACCTAGATTACATTATATTTTGACACCAAATTGGGATAAATCGTAAGTCAAAAACCAACAGGATGTATCATGAAAGTTCCCTTTGTCGTGATATAATAGAAAGAAAGAAAAAAAAACAAATTAAGATGGGATCATAAAGCTGATAAAACAGATGGTGCAAGCTGCCCGAAATCCACAGCCAGAAATTAGGTAGTTGTCAAGATCGAGTAAGTCGGATATTTGATCTGATTTCTCTAACAAAATAAAAGACCCGATAGTGTTATTTCTTAGAAATCTTAAAGAGAAAGTGAGTCCTCATTTCAACAAAGTGAGGACTTCTTTTAAAGTCATTAGATCTAGTTTTCAATTTGTGAAATTACTTCAATACCATTAATGAAAAGGGGATCAAAGGCTGTAAACAAAAGTCCTTACTTGAACAAAATGAGAAGTCCTCATGAGAAGGGTTCTGACTATGTATATATATATATATATATCTATATTATATTGTAGAACGATGCTGACTAGGATAAGAAAAAATATGACTAGGTGTTTGCACCTAAAAAGTACATTTTTTAAATCAAAGTTGGTATAAGGCCGATTAAGATTTTTAATCGGACTCATTAGACCGATGGAAAAATTAAGCAAAATTAATGGCTAAGTGGTTGCTTCAAAAGTTGATCGGGCTTATTACAGTCGGGCTAGCACCTTTTCTTAATCGGATTGACCACCATGAGATCGGACTAACCACGAGTTGATCGGACTTACTACCGTTGCGCTAGTACTATTTCTCGCTCGGATTGATCACTCTTTGATCGGGCTGACTAATACATAAATTCGGACTTATAGACCGATTGTGTAAATTATTGCCAAACGTGGTAGGGCCAAGTCAGAGTGCTCGGGCTGATTGGCATGCTACCTCATTATCAATTCAGCCAACATGCTAGCTGGTTTCATTCTATCGGGCTGACTTCATTCTATCGGGCTTGGACCAAATTTGGCCATAAGGCCGATTAAGATTTTTAATCGGACTCATTAGACCGATGGAAAAATTAAGCAAAATTAATGGCTAAGTGGTTGCTTCAAAAGTTGATCGGGCTTATTACAGTCGGGCTAGCACCTTTTCTTAATCGGACTGACCACCATGAGATCGGACTAACCACGAGTTGATCGGACTTACTACCGTTGCGCTAGTACTATTTCTCGCTCGGATTGATCACTCTTTGATCGGGCTGACTAATACATAAATTTGGACTTATAGACCGATTGTGTAAATTATTGCCAAACGTGGTAGGGCCAAGTCAGAGTGCTCGGGCTGATTGGCATGCTACCTCATTATCAATTCAGCCAACATGCTAGCTGGTTTCATTCTATCGGGCTGGCTTCATTCTATCGGGCTTGGACCAAATTTGGCCATCAACATGACATTCAACTATCTTTTGGAAACTGCCAAAGAGGGCCCACCAGTGACATCAGACTTCAAGCCAAATTGGCCTTAATTAGTGTGATCGGCTACTACATAGTTGTTCCAAATTGGCAACTTAGTCGGTGCTGTCAGTATTCTAATCAATTTGGGAAGGGTTTCTCCCTACAAACTCTCAACGTGATAATATGTATATTACTCCGTAACAGATTAGGGAAGATTATCACATTATTTGGCAAGATAATATTGTTGATATTATCTAGTTATGGAAATGTTATCAAGATTGACAAGATAATATTGTTGATATTATCTAGTTGGGAAGTATATCTTTTACTTGGAGGGGAAGTCAGCCGAACCAAGCCAATATGCGGACCAGATACAAGATCTATATGCACATATATATATTCGAAGATATGGCAGATTTTATCAGATTTTGGGAGATAAATCTGGTAAATTATACCAGATTGTGTTCATCAGATTTTACTTGCCTTATCTCAATTAGTCCAGGCCGCTATAAATCAACAGGCAGGCCAAGCAATCAATTCACTTCGCGTCATCTCGATACACCGCATTCAACCGCATCCCAAATGCATCCTTTAGCATTCTTAGTTTAGGCAAATAAAGCAGTCTTTTATTTTCCTAGCTTTTCAATTACTTCTTGTAATTTTTCTTTCTACAATTAAATAAAAGTCACTCTTTTTATTTAATTTCTCTTTCCGTTTCTTTCATCACTTGTATGGCTTGTATGCTTCAATACTGCCATAGGATTTTAGGTGAGGGTACTTTCCTACTCGCCACACACAATCACCTGTTAGAAGTTAGATCATAAAGCCTTGTGTATCACTCACACAAGCAATATAGGAAATTAGTCTGCACAACTCGAACCACTTTTGGTTTTGGCACGCCCGCGCAAATTACAGCAAGCAATTTGGCACGCCCGGTGGGACAGCCAAGTGATGAGCCATGCATACACTGAAGCATGGCTATACTTCTACAATAACCAGATTGGTTGGCGGAATGAGTCAATACGCCAACTTCGCGAAGAAATCTATCGTCTCTACAACGATGGATATTGGAATGAAACTGGTCATCTTTATAATGAGATAGACCGTTTTGAGGCCGACATGCGATTTTTTAATCAGGAAATCGACCTCCTTAAAGCTTCGAGTGGAGCTGATGAACCGCCGCCCGAGGGAAATTCGTTCATGTCTCTAGACGATTTTCTATACGGTGACTGGCGAAAGAAGCAAGTTTGTGACAACATTCTTCGTGCTCTTGAAGATATTAAGGCGCACTCGAGAGAACAGCAGGCAAGGCTTAGCCGGTTTGAAGAAGACACGAAAGCAAGCCTGGCACTACTAGAAGCTCAAGGGCAAAAGATCGAACAATTTTTGAAGTCACGACAACGGCCCGAGAAGGCCGATGTTATCACTCTAAATCAAGAGAACGATGTCTTTGGTCATCTTGATTCCACGCTGTCCAAGCCGCTCGGGGGGCAAGAAGACGGCGAAAAAATAATTTTTGAGGAAAGGCCGAAAATTTTTATTTCGGCTATAGAGCCTCTCGCCGACTTTGAAGAAGACGAAGAAGGGCCCGGGGGGCAAATTCAAGACGAGCCTCAAAATTCTATTGAGGCCGAAGAGGAAGAGTGTGATGGGCCGATTGATCTTGTATCGGCCATAGAGCCTCCTAGTATTGAGGAGGACGAAGACGAAGACCCTCTTGGTGGTGAAGAAGATGGTGATTTACCGCTCGGGGGGGCAAGTTTTACAGAGACCGATTGAAATTAAATCGATCCATGAAGTTTTTAAAAATATTTCTTTGAGGAAACTTAGCCTCGAGGAATTTTTCAATTTTTTCGGTCTCCTTGTAGTGACCGATTATTATTTTTATTTTAAGCCAATGAATTATTTGGCTTGGATTGATCTACATCCACGTTGGCTGTGTGGATGTCACCAAAAACTAAAGGTTATTTGGTGGCTCTTTTTGCAACAATGGTATTATCAAGAGACTGAAAAAAATTATTAAGACCGAATGTGAAATAAATTCGGTCAAAATAGCGCTATTCGGACTCACAAGACCGAAAGCAAGAGAAATAATAATAAATAAAATAATGCTAGATGGATGCTTGGGATGCTGAATCGGACATAGAGGTCGATGGTGTAGTGTCAGAAGTATGTGTAACAGTCAAGTGGTGGAGCCCGATTATATGAGGTAAAGTAATTGCATGTCTCAGTCAAGCTACAATGTGAGGTGTCAAACGGTCTCTTGGCCAAGCCCGATGTTAGTCCAAAGATCATCGGTATACATGATGAGCCCGATGTCAGTTCAAAGGTAATCGGTCTCTAGATAAAACATGGCTATTCAAAATTACATTGCTTTCATTTTAAACAGCCAGGGGGACAATTGTTTGCACCTAAAAATTACATTTTTTAAATCAAAGTTGGTATAAGGCCGATTAAGATTTTTAATCGGACTCATTAGACCGATGGAAAAATTAAGCAAAATTAATGGCTAAGTGGTTGCTTCAAAAGTTAATCGGGCTTATTACAGTCGGGCTAGCACCTTTTCTTAATCGGACTAACCACCATGAGATCGGACTAACCACGAGTTGATCGGGCTTACTACCGTTGCGCTAGTACTATTTCTCACTCGGATTGATCACTCTTTGATCGGGCTGACTAATACATAAATTCGGACTTATAGACCGATTGTGTAAATTATTGCCAAACGTGGTAGGGCCAAGTCAGAGTGCTCGGGCTGATTGGCATGCTACCTCATTATCAATTCAGCCAACATGCTAGCTAGTTTCATTCTATCGGGCTGGCTTCATTCTATCGGGCTTGGACCAAATTTGGCCATCAACATGACATTCAACTATCTTTTGGAAACTGCCAAAGAGGGCCCACCAGTGACATCAGACTTCAAGCCAAATTGGCCTTAATCAGTGTGATCGGCTACTACATAGTTGTTCCAAATTGGCAACTTAGTCGGTGCTGTCAGTATTCTAATCAATTTGGGAAGGGTTTCTCCCTACAAACTCTCAACGTGATAATATGTATATTACTCCATAACAGATTAGGGAAGATTATCACATTATTTGGCAAGATAATATTGTTGATATTATCTAGTTATGGAAATGTTATCAAGATTGACAAGATAATATTGTTGATATTATCTAGTTGGGAAGTATATCTTTTACTTGGAGGGGAAGTCAGCCGAACCAAGCCAATATGCGGACCAGATACAAGATCTATATGCACATATATATATATATATATATATTCGAAGATATGGCAAATTTTATCAGATTTTGGGAGATAAATCTGGTAAATTATACCAGATTGTGTTCATCAGATTTTACTTGCCTTATCTCAATTAGTCCAGGCCGCTATAAATCAACAGGCAGGCCAAGCAATCAATTCACTCCGCGCCATCTCGATACACCGCATTCAACCGCATCCCAAATGCATCCTTTAGCATTCTTAGTTTAGGCAAATAAAGCAGTCTTTTATTTTCCTAGCTTTTCAATTACTTCTTGTAATTTTTCTTTCTACAATTAAATAAAAGTCACTCTTTTTATTTAATCTCTCTTTCCGTTTCTTTCATCACTTGTATGGCTTGTATGCTTCAATACTGCCATAGGATTTTAGGTGAGGGTACTTTCCTACTCGCCATACACAATCACCTGTTAGAAGTTAGATCATAAAGCCTTGTGTATCACTCACACAAGCAATATAGGAAATTAGTTTGCACAACTCGAACCACTTTTGGTTCTGGCACGCCCGCGCAAATTACAGCAAACACTAGGATAAGACAAGAATATGACTAGGATAACGATTGGGATGACTAAGGTCTAATATGGGTCATCGTATGAACCCTCATTCACGCCCCCATTCCATTCTCTCTCTCTCTCTCTCTCTCTCTGTGTCTCTTCATTCACCAAACCCTCCTCCTCAATCTCTCTCCAACGCCTCTCTCCAATCACTCTCTTCAGTCACCGCTCCGCATAGAGACGGACCTTGATAACCATTGGAACTGCTCTCTATCTCATACTCCGGTCAGAAACCCCAAATATGGAAGAGGAAGCACAAAAGGAGCCAAACTAAGTTTGTTTGACTTTGGCGTGTTCTCTTTCCCTCAGTTTGGCTTTTCTTCTTTGATGGTAAATGTCATTATTTCAGATCTCAACTGGGTTTTGGGGTTCAGATTTTGGTTCAAGTGTGATTTCTCTTTCTCTCAGTTTGGCTTTTCTTCTTGGATAGTAAATGTCATTATTTCAGATCTCAACTGGGTTTTGGGGTTCAAATTTTGGTTCAAGTGTGATTTTTTAATTAGATCAGAACTGGGTTTTGAGGTTTCTTTCCATCTCAAACTGGGTTTTGAGAATCCTTTTCACAGATTTTTGGAATTACCAATTAAACATCTAATTCCGCTACATTCTCTATATATTTTTGCAGTTGGAACTTCGAAAATGTTGAATGAACATCGAACATAACTTGCTTGATTTTTTATATGATCATTTTAGTCATATGATTCTGAGTCATGTTTTTTTTTTTTTCAAAATTCTGAGAATTTTTTTTCCTTATTCATTTTGTGTTCTTTCCAGTGGTGGGATTAGTTTTCGATTGTTCATCTTCTATAGTATAATATACTCATTTAATGGCCTCCAATTTTTTAAACTTTGTATCTCAGCCATCATAACGCATAAGAGTGTGTTTAGGCTGCACTAAGGCAGAGGGGCATAGTATAGCTAGGTGCCTGGGTTTGTTCTCATCTGGGTTTTTTTTTTTATTGTCTTATAACTGCATTAAGAATCACTAAGTGTGTATGATGTTGCAGAAAGGAAAGCGAAAAAAAGGTCGAGTTGTCCATATATGCATCTCTATTTGGAGTGGGGGTTCCTAAAGCTACGGTCATTGGAGTGGTGGCTTTGCTGGTATTTTCTCCCCAAAGTCTTATATAGACGAATTGTGTCTCTACAATTGTTCTTATTATTTGCTTTAGGAGGGAAAGTATTATTGAAGTGTATAGATTCAAATTGCTTGCTCTTTTCACTTTTTTCAACATTATGTACATACATGAGCATTTGCTACTGATAGGCATGATATAAGTAAAGAGTAATGCTATGCTTATTTTTTTGGTTATCCCAAATATGGTTTCCATTACATGTGATAGTGCTTATTTTCAGGTTTGTGATTCTCTGTTATTTGTCTGTGTGCTCTATTGTTTTCACATTTGGAACCTAACAATGACATTTTTGAGTTCTCTTTCATACATTCTCTCATTTCTACTTTTTTTTTTAAATTCCAATCTGTTAGAGAATATAGTTGAACCTAAAGAGTAAAATTGTGCTCTAGATTTTATTTTTGTTTTTGAACTTTATAGAATTGAGGGCTAAAAATGATTTGGGGTTGTCAAAGTCAGTACATGTTATGTAGTTGGAGCATAACTTTTAGATGTATTTGGATCTACTATTTCATTGTTACTAATCTAATTTTCTTAATTAATTGTAGGATGGCATACATGAGAATTGTTAGGTTTCCTCGAGTGTGTTTTTCTTTAGGGCATTAACGCCTTAATTGAAGCATAAGTATTGTGTTTAACCATAATTGGTAAACTCAATTAATGGGTCATTTCCATGGGGTTTTTGGTAAGAACCTTAATTTGGTGCTAGAGGGTTTTGGCTTTATCAGTTCCATAAAATCCTCCCTCACTTTAATTCTCATGCTTCCATTTCCCCAAATGACTGTTTCCCAAAATAATTTTTTCACCAAATCCTCCAAACTTTTCCCCATAACTTTTGTTCCCCAAACAATCCTTCAAAATAATTGTTTTCCTAAACAATTTCTCCTCATTCAAAAACTTCAATCATTTTCTCTACCTGTATTTGACTACATTTAAGTAATTGAATGCTAGCTTGACAATACGTTTTCTTTCCAAAACAAGCTGTATCCATAAATTACGGTCTCCCCAAATCTGTCCCGTAATGAATTGCTTTGTACACTGCTAATTTTGCTATGTACACCGCTCACCTTTACAAAAGTGAGAATTTTTAGAAGAAAAGTGATACAAATATATGAATATGGGCGTACATAGTAATGATGCCAAAATTTGGTTAAAGTAAATTTAAGCAACGTAAGGGGAGAAAGAGTGAGAGACTGGCTTTTTGTATATGGTTCGACCCTGTTAATGAAGAAACCTACGTCCACGACTGTGTCTAAGCACGCTCACTATACTGTAAAAGTGGTGAACCAACAAGTCTGGAGCTACCGTAGGCCTGCCGGGCATGTTGATGAATGTTATAGGGGTGCTGTGTAGACTGAAAAGTCGGCCCCTTCAATGGGGGGTTAGAGGTCTCTTTTATAGATGTAAGAGACCTACTCGTACAAGGAAAAGAAAACATAAACCAATTGATATTAATTGGCATTAATTGTAGGGGTTTCCTAATTGGATTAGGAAATAGTTTGCACTTTCCATTAGTCTTCTAGCTCGAGTAGGAAACTGCCTGGAATGCTCGGGATCATGCCTGTGGGCCCGGATGAGCTGTTCCTGTGGTGGGATGTGCCTGTGCGGTCTTCTCGACCTGTTGGCCGGGTCGTGGATGAACCGCTCGGGAGACATCAGGTGGACCAAACCGCTCAGGATGATGCTTGTCAATAGTTACAGTATAAAATCGTTTGGGCATGGGCTGATTTTGGATGTATCAGTTGCCCCCCATTTCCAAGGTTGGCTTAATGCTATATCGGGGCAAGTTTGGAAATCTTTCTGATACCAGTCTGAGTGCTCGGGGAAGCTGCCGCGGGGCTTCTGAGCCTGGTGAGTCCTCAAGAACTGGATGAGAGTTAAGACCCAACCTAGCTCAAAACCTTAAAGTGCTCGGGAACTGACCGGGAGTTGAGACCCGGCCTAATTCGGAGTCTTTGAATGCTTGGGAAGTGACCGAGAGTTGAGACTCGGCCTACTTCGGAGTCTTTGAATGCTCGAGAAGTGAACAAGAGTTGAGACTCGGCCTACTTCAGAGTCTTTTTGCTTGAGTTAGGCTCCAGGATGGTTATCTTCTGCCCGTGAACCGTCGTCAAGGTTGTGGGTAGAGGAATTTTAGCATGTTAGAAAGGCCAACCTAAAGCGTATGGCTTTAGGGTCCTTTTATGTTAACTCCCCAGGATGGTTGTCTTCTGCCCAGCCAGCCTTCGTCAAGACTATTGGGAGAAGAGCTTGACCATGTTGGTGGAGCCGACCTAGAGCGTGTCGCTGTAGGGTCCATTTTCGCTCCTCTATCGTGGGCCAACCTAAGAGATTTCAGTCACCTCTATCGTCGGTTTGGACCTAAGTGGAGTTAATGCCTCTGAGTACTGTAGGTGCTCGGGTTGTCCAAGATTTTGACTTGGTTATCCGCGAGGCCTGTAGATACCCGGTGTGCTTGAATATTTAGTTCACTGCCTTTCTGCCCCCAAGCTTTCGCTAAGACGAGGGTCTTTTGGAGGCTAGGACTGTAGGTAGCCTACCTGGAACATGGCGGTTGCAGGGTCTTTTGAAGCTTGCCATCATTAGCCACCTAGGGGGTTTGCCCCCATTTTCGGTTGGACCTAAGCGAAGCTTGTGCCTCGGGGTTAGGCCCGAGGTCTTTGTATGCCTCGGGGTTAGGCCCGAGGTCTTTGGATGCCTCGGGGCTAGGCCCGAGGTCTTTGGATGCCTCAGGGTTAGGCCCGAGGTCTTTGTATGCCTCAGGGTTCGGCCCGAGGTCTTTGCAAGGGCTCTCTGACAATCGGTGGAGCCTCATGTGGTGATCAGGCAAGTACCACTGTAGTCGGGCTCATCTAGACCGATAAAGACAGGGGGTCAGATTAAGATCGTCGGGCTCCTGATTTCTTTGGGCTGGAGGCAAAGTCGGAACTGCTTGATCCAGACCGATGTGAACTGGAGGTCGGGTCGGGACTACCGGACCCAGCCTGCTGTAAGTTGGAGGTTCAATTGGGCTGTCAGACTCAGATCACTGTGAATTGGAGGTCGGGTTGGGACTGCCGGACCCTGCCTGCTGTGAGCTGGAGGTCGGGTCGGGACTACCGGACTCAGACCGCTGTTAACTGGAAGAACTGTTAGAACTCCCGGGCTGATCTCGCTTTCGCTTACTTTTGGAAGACTCGTTGCTTACGTGCCCGGGGTCTTTGATCTTTAGAAATTCTTCAGTGTCAATGTATTTTCCAACCCTCTCTGTGAGTTCAACCAAGGTTACTGGTCAGTTTCTGTGAAACGATGTGGCGCACTTGGTGTGTTGAACTCCTGAGCAGAAGGCTATAATAGCGGCGGTTTCATCAAGATAATAGATGTCGAGCTTCTCTTAATTAAACCGGTCGGTAAATTCCTTGAGGGTCTCATTATTCCTTTGTATGACCATCAGTAGATGTATGTCAGGCTTTGGCCTTTCATGCATACCGGCGAACTGGTTGATGAACTGCTTGCTGAGTTGCTTGAGATTGCGGACCGATTGGGGTTTCAAGGAGTAGAACCATTGGGCGGTTGGGCCTTTCAAAGTGCTGGGGAAGGCCAGGCAGTACAACTCGTCGGCTTGGATGGCCAGGACCATCTGAGCCCTGTAGGTCCGGATATGGTCGACTGGGCTCCCAGAGCCATTATATGAATCCGGCAAGGCTGCTTGAATTTGCGCGGGATGGAGAATCTCGTGATCTGGCTGGAGAATGGTGACTCTATCTCGGTATTGGCATGATTCTGAGTAGGGTTTTGACCTAGCTTTTTGGCCACTCCGTCAATCTGTTTCTGCAAGTCCTTGATTCGGGCTTCCACTCCTTCCTGACCGGTAACCGAGGGGTTGGTCGGGTCGGTGGAAGAGGCTTCTTCTTCATGGCAGTGTGCTGTCCTCTGGGATCGGGCTTGGCTATGACTCCGGTGGATCGTGTGCCTAAGGAAACCTCGGCTCTTGACCGAGTGACCCTGAACTGATTCCCGGGCCACATGCCCACCTTTCTTCTCGGGCACCACGCCTACTGTTGATATCTCTGGCATCCTCAACGCGGGACGGGTTGGCTCGGGCACGTTGTCTGGTCAAGATCGGTTCCCGACTGTACACAACGTTCCCCGGCAGTTTCCCAATTTCTGTTGGGCCAGCAGGACTTTGATCTGCAGTTGGGTCTGATGCTGGATCTTCAAGAGCTGTGTAAGGGCTGCAGTGATCTGCCCAGATGTCAGGATTGCCGTAGACGGCGTCGGGGCCGGAGGAACATCCCAGTTGGACTGCTGATCAGCCTTCTTATTCTTCTTCGGTGGCATAACGATCAGTCTAGAGATTTGTTGATGAGAAGACTTGTCGCTTCCCACAGACGGCGCCAAGCTGATGATGCCAAAATTTGATTAAATTAAATTTAAGCAACGTAAGGGGAGAGAGAGTGAGATACTGGTTTTTTATTGTGGTTCGGCCCTGTTAATGAAGGAACATACATCCACGGCTGTGTCTGAGCACATTCACAATACTGTAAAAGAGCTGAGGGCCTGTGGTGATCCAACAAGTCTGGAGCTACCGTAGGCCTGCCGAGCATGTTGATGAATGCTATAGGGGTGCTGTGTAGACTGAAAAGTCAGCCCCTTCAATGGGGGGTGAGAGGTCTCTTTAATAGATGTAAGAGACCTACTCGTACAAGGAAAAGGAAACATAATTCAATTGATATTAATTGGCATTAATTATAGGGGTTTCCTAATTGGATTAGAAAATAGTTTGCACTTTCCATTAGTCTTCTAGCTCGAGTAGGAAACTGCCCGGAATGCTCGGGATCATGCCTGTGGGCCCGGATGAGCTGTTCCCGCGGTAGGATGTGCCTGTGCGGTCTTCCCGACCTGTTGGCCGGGTCGTGGATGAACCGCTCGGGAGGCATCAGGTGGACCAAACCGCTCAGGATGATGATTGTCAATAGTTACAGAATAAAACCGCTCGGGCATGGGCTGATTTTGGGTGTATCACATAACAAATACATGGGTGTACATAGCAATTCCCTTTTTTTCAATCCAAAGAAACTTGAATTGGAAGATAAAATATGAAAAAAAAAGAAAAAAAGAAAGAAAGAAAAGTCCATTACAATTCTCTTTCCAAGCTATTTTATTACTATGCGCTCTCTCTCTCTCTCACCCTAGCCCTATTTCATCTCAACCTTGGACAAATTTTTCATACTGTAGAATCTATCCAGGTATAGTTTTCTATGTTGCCTCTCTTTTAAACATTCTTCAAATTTAGAAATTTACCTGATCGTACTACTTGATTGTAATATAACATATTCGTGAAGGACATGATCATTCTTATGTAAGTATCGTGGAGGGGATTAAAAAGAATATTCTGAAGCAAGGAAATGTTGGACAAATGGTTAAAATCCTGGTCTCTCTCTCGCTTCGTGCAACTGTGATTGCAACTTTCAATTTGTGGGTAGTAAGAAAGTGTGGTTTTCTAACCATGTGTGAGCTACAGACGCCACATAATTTTTCTTTTTTTTTTTTATCAGTTCTTTACTATCCATGTTAGATGACTAAATATGCTTCAATTCTTTTCTTATCTTTTGTAAATGTATTTCGCTAATGTTTTAGCTTTGTCCTCATATTTTATTTATAGATCTGTGCTTTCCCATCTGAAATTAAATGTCACTATATCGTTGACGTATGGATACTTATCTCTACTCTAATTTTTTTGAGCACTACTACACCTACATATTTTTTCACACCCAGCTTTAAATGCATATACATGTACCCTGTGTTGTGTAAGTGGTGCGCAGAAAAGTGTAAAAATTTCAAACATCACAAGGTATATACATTTAAAGCATAGTGTGTGGATTTAGCATTTTTCCCATTTTTTTTTCCGCTTTCCACATATGTAAAAGAGAAGGCAGCATGACCATGTAATGAATTTGATTGCTGGTAATTAAGTGTAGTATCCGTTTTTCCTAGATGGATGCATTGTCTTTAAATGTACTCTCTTTCTATATCTAATACTTTATCTTTTTTTGAAGAAGAAAGATAAAGAAAGAGACAACAATTCTTCAACATAAATAAATAATTTAAAAAAATGAAAAAAGTGGTAAAGAAGCAAATATGGGAAACAGTTACCTCAGATTAATTCACAAGGATTTTAATTGGTGTTTTGTAAAGAAAGCTCACCCGAAAAAAAGTTTACTGTGAGAGACAAAATATACTCCGTATATGTTTTGCCAAAAAAAAAAGTTTTTGGCCTGGAAAAAAGTTTTGCCAAAGAAAATTTTTTACCAAGTTTTTTCAAAAATAAGATATTTGGATAAATTTTTTGCATGGTTCGCAATCTCAAATCGTTTTAAGTACCGTAGGCACAGGAAGTTAGCTGCTATCCTTTAGCCATTAGACATTAGTTTACAATCGCATGGTTACAAATGTTTGGTAGTGCCTTTAGGCACAGGTTATTACTAGTATATATATTTAGTATATATGGTCTGCTAGAAGAAAAGAGAGGAGGACAACGAAGAAAAAGAAAGAAATCACAAATCCTAGCCGGAAGTCTTTTGAAGTACCCAAGTTTTTGTTCTGAATTCTTTTTTTTGGCTAAAAGTTTTGGTTCTGAATTCACTTATACACATGTTTATATATAAGTGAGGGTTTGGAGAATCATAAGCTATAACTTTCCTTTCTTCCCTGGAAAATACTTTAACCAATTTAGAAGATTCAAAGAGGCCCACAATTAGTAGGTAAGCAAATCATAATCAATTATATATATATATATAGAGTCTGGCTCCAGTACGTATTGGGTAAGTGAACTGGGTGAACGCACTGGGTTTTTAAGCCTAAAAAAACTACGGGTCAGCAGAGCGGCAGGACGAGGCACGGGTCAGGGGGGCGCCCCACTGTATTTTTAGGCTTAAAAGCCTAGTGCGTTCGCCCAATGTGCTTACCCAACGCGCAGTATAACCTTACTCTATATATCTTTAGAGCCTGACTGATGTATATATATCATGTATGTTCATAAAATGGGCATCTAAAGAATTTACAAGCTAGTTTTGGTAAGTCTCCAAAAAAAAAACTTGTCTTACAAGTAAATGGTTTCCAATTTGCTTTAGGAAACTTACACAGATTGGCTCAACTGATTTTTATTTTTTTAATTTATATTTATCTGGATCCGGACTAGATACATACACATTCACACACTCACACACACCCAATTCCTAACCTAACTCCAAAGCCCCACGTTGGACAAAGCCCCAACAAGGGCTTTTCATTCCGACTGAAGAATAACTGAGGGGTAAGCAACTAGAATCCCCTATAAGGATTTGAACCCTCTCCCTCCCCACTGAAAAGAGAGAGACTATGTCATAGGCTACATCTTGCTTGGCGATTCAACTAATGATGACATAGATTGAATTCAATTAATTAAAGATTTTGGATTTTACTAAGTTGTCAAGTTATGTTGTTCATAGCTTTTTTTGAGGTGCACTGTCTTTTGTCTTTGGGGTGTCGGGAAACAAAAGGTCTTGGTCTAAATGCTTGGTATAAATAGCTCACTTCTTGATCTGCAAACGCCTCCCGATTATTGCAATGAGATGTGTCTATTTATCTATCTAGTAAATTATTTTTTGAAGATCAAGACATGCATACTAACGTGTAAGGCTATGGAAAGGTTTCCTAAAACTCTGTGATGCACCAACGAGTTGTGGTGCAATATGCCTTGGTCATCAACTCCTCACCTAATCTTATGGGTTTGTTTGGGAATGTCTAGAATTGGAATAATATATCTCATTTTTTATTTGGTTCCTATAAAAATGAAGGTAGTATTAGTTTCATAAAGTACCAGTTTAAGAGAGTGTTATTAGACCGGACAAGGATTCCTATGTAAAAAATTGGCATACTCAAACACTTAAAATAGTGGGGTTGGTTCTTAAACTTCTTTGCATTTCCAAACATCGGTATAGAAATTTGCAAATCCGAAAATTATTTCAAATATTTCAAGTCCCGCCTCTCATGCATCGCAGCATGCACCTTGCCAAGCCTTGAAATGGGGGCATCTGTAGGCAATGAAATTTTCACAATACCTTAATCACCATTGATTTAGTCAAAGTCAATATTTTTTCTTCTTTGACTGGTCAACTGAAGGAAATGGGCTAAGCCCAATTAAATTAATTGATTTATTATTATTGGCCCTGCCAAAATAAAACATTGATCCAAATATGACAACCGGGGGTATTTGTAAAATATAACCGCGCTATAGTATGAAAATATAATGACTTAGTTTACAATTTTCCAATTTATCTGCAATTGGTGTTACAATGTCAGCTTATATACAATGAGATGAATCTATGATGAGTTTGGTTATTTTAGCTGTTATTGTGTGCAAATATGTTGTGTTGTCATGAGAAGGAACAATTTACAAGAAAAGAGTAAAGCTCAAATACAAGCAAGCCATTTCAAAGCTTAAAAGGAAGGTCGAGCGATCGAAGAGATCTCGAGCGATCAAATATTCAAGCGATTGAAAGTTGTTCAAGCGCTCGAAGAAATTTTAATTCAAGTGATCGAACAGAATTCGATCGATCGAATATGAGTTTACCAGTTTTTACGGTAACGCAGCAGAGACGTATCTGTAGTTTAACCCTAGCCTAGGTCTCCTATATATATGTAATATAAACACGTCCAAAAGGACGCCTACACTTTGTTTTTCAGTTTATAGTGAGAGATAGAGAGTTTTGGTTTGATTTTTGTAGGTTTAATCATTATATATTCTTTTGGTTTGGAGATTTTGAAGCTTAATACAAGTTCTCTTTCGCTCCAGGTTTTATCTTATTGTTATTTGTCGTGGAACTTCGTAGTAATAATCAATCATAATCGTAGATTATACATTGATTTCTTGGTGCAGCCCACGCGCTATATTTCTGCCAAAAAAATCTAAAAGGCGCATGCGCCATTCATAGAGTCGTCGCCCAGGCAGGCTTGCTTCCACTACCTGCAAATGAATTTCAAAATGTTTTCAGCCGATTTGGTGAAACGGCTTCCAAATGCTCGGATGCACAGAAACGTAAAAGAAAAGGTAAGGGTAAGGCGAAACTAGGGAAGAAGAGGAGAGGAGGAGGTACAGACATAGAGAGAGCCACTTCTGGGACGCCATCAGAGGCCGAGGAGCATGATACTAAGGAGGATGACGATCCTATCGCTGCAGTGCAGCAGTTCGAGCTGAGACAACGTGCTCAGGCTCTAACCCAGGGAGAGTCGTCATCTGTATCTCTCCAGACTATTCATATGATGTTACTTGAGGAGAGAACGACAAGGTTATGACTTGAGGGTAAGGTCGATCACTTGATTGCACATCTTGATACACTATTAGTTCAGTTGGGGGTCGCCCAGTCATTATACATACATTCACATCCCCCTGCTACACTAGCCACCTCAGTTCTTTCATCATCGGCAGTTCCACCTCAGACTTCTGACCCATCTGTTCCATCTTCATCATCGGCACCACCTCCACCACCTCTAGCTATGGCTACTCCTTCATATGCTATACCTTCTGGCATAGTTGCGAGTGACCTGGTGATAGCTCCTATAGTTGCTGAGGGTAGAGAAGGGACCACTACTACCGATGCTCCGATCGACGTTTCTGATACTGTTGATGACGACCCAATTGTAGTCGATTAGGATATAATAAAGGAGTGCATGAGAGTTTCATGTATTTATTGTATTTTGTTTTTCTCCTCTCATCTCTCCACTAATATGTGTTTTGGATATTATCATATTGCGATCACTTCTCTGTTCCATTCATTTTTTGTTACTACCGTGATTAGTTGTGATTATGGTTTTAGACTATGTCTTATCATGCTCTATCTATTGATTTTTGGAGATTGTATGTCTTTCTTACAGGTTTCTATGACTATTTCTATCACATTGCTTACAATTAGATGAATCCGATCCATTTTATTTTGAAAATCAACTTCTGAGTACATTGTTGTTTTCAGTTGGGGGTAGACTGTAGATAGGTATTCACCTGCACACTATACACTTAGCACCTTAGAAAATTGAATTGTAATATCACGTAATTTACAATCTCAATAAAATTTTAACATACAATCTCAATAAAATTTTGAAATTTTCAACTTAAATGATAGAATAACTTTGAACTTTCACTCTTGGTTAGTTGTTTATTATGCAATGATGCATTCACATTAGTCTCATCCTTTTATGAAGTACGTTCACACGTTTTTCGAACATCACTAGGACGGTTGCAGGTGTTGACCTTTCATGTATCCACCACCCATATGCACTTGTTGATAGCTATGTAGCAAATCTAAAATGACTATTGTGTTTAAAAAATGAGTAGTGGAAACTAATTACCCTTAGTGAGCTTTTGGTCCATTCTTCATTTCTGAGGGAATTGACACACAAACTCGAAATGTTTTTATTGATTATGCATATAAAATTCGTTGAAATAGTCTCAACTAATTCTTCATTTTTGGCTGCTTATTAGAGGAGAACGTTCAGGAGCTACCAACTAAACTCGATAAACACCGAAGTGCTAAAACTAATAAATTAAGAAAATGATTTAAGCCATCATATATCTTTACCTCAATTAAGAAACTATTTCACTTTTCAACCCCATACCAATTATATACTGCCAATTCTATTATGAAAATACGAACTCCTAATCTTATACTCATTGTGCATCTAATATGATTAAACTGTGAAAGTATGTGATTGGAAGGGAGTAGTTGTGACAGTTGCCTCGTAAAAAGAATTATACAAAGAAACAGTCGAATGTGGAAGAGGAGTAATAATAATAAAAAATATAAAATATAAAAAATAGAGAAAAAAAAAAGAAAAGAAGAAAAAGAGAACAATATGCAAGAGTGGAAGCTATTTGGAGACGCGAAGAGAATAAAATGAAAAGATAGGCTTCATCACATGCTAATATGCGTATTCCCTCTATTTTCATCTTCTTCTACTATATAAAAACCAAAAATTCAAAGTCTTAATGATTCGTAATGAATTAGTTTGAACATGAACGTGTGAATTAAGTTATCCACGGTATTTTGCTCCTCGAGTAAGTAGTATTCTATTCACGAGACTATACACCCTAAACGTCCGTTTTTCATAGAGTCAAGTATGAGAGCATTAGTATCCAAAAATTCACTCTTATCAAAGCTTTCATGTAATGTGCAATCATTCCTAAGCAAGTTTCTGTGAGATGTTCTTTTATGAGTGAGAAACAATGTGAGAATTGAGTTGAAACTACAAGTTCTAGAGGTACGATAGTCCAACCAACTCTAGACAAAGTTTGATGCATAGCTGTTAACTTCACACACATACAAGGATGCCCGAATGCGATACATATGTTATATCTATCTTGGTGGCGTGAGGAGCATGTGAATTCTTTCATGGTTTCAGTGAGAATAATGTGTTATTGTAGAGAAATGTTATTGGTTGACCGAGAGAGAATAGTTTTAAATATGTTTTATCTATTTTTAAATATAAGAATTTTGTAGGTATATTCTCTGCAAACCCTCACGAGACGACACTCGTCCACTAGGGGGAACCTAGGGGTTTAACGGCTTGTTGCACTAGCTAAATGCAACCGCGATTCCTGCGAAAGTGAGTTAGGGTTTCCTTGCCATGCATTTCTTGTTTTTCTTTTAGTCGTTGTAGTTTAGTTTAGCTTGTTTTTATATCGCTTTATCGCTAGGGACTAGCAATAAGCTAGTTGGGGGTTGTGACAAGCGGGGGTTTTTGTAAAATACAACCGTGCTATAGTATAGAAATATAATGATTTAGTTTACAATTTCCCAATTTGTCTGCAATTGGTGCAATGTCAGCTTATATACAATGAGATGAATCTATGATGAGTTTGGTTGTTTTAGTTGTTATTGTGTGCAGATATGCTGTGTTGTCATGAGCAGGAACAATTTACAGGAAAATGGTAAAGCTCAAATACAAGCAAGACATTTCAAAGCTTAAAAAGGAAGGTCGAGCGATCGAAGAGATCTCGAGCAATCAAATGTTTAAGCGATCGAAGGTTGTTCAAGCGCTCGAAGAAATTTAATTCAAGCGATCGAACAGAGTTTGATCGATCGAATATGAGTTTACTAGTTTTTACGGGAACGCAGCAGAGATGTATCTGTAGTTAACCCTAGCCTAGGTCTCCTATATATATGTAATATAAACACGCCCAAAAGGGACGCCCACACTTTGTTTTTTAGTTTATAGAGAGAGATAGAGAGTTTTCGTTTGGTTTTGTAGGTTTAATCATTGGATATTCTTTTGGTTTGGAGATTTTGAAGTTTAATACAAGTTCTCTTTCGCTCAAGGTTTTATCTTATTGTTATTTACATTCTGTCGTGGAACTTCATAGTAATAATCAGTCATATTCATAGGTTCGCATGTTAGTTTATTTTAAATCCATAGTTTTTATAGTTTTATGTTAAAAACTCAACCAAACACAGCCTTAATGTCTCCATACGTTAAAAACCAATCTGTCATACTTAAAATCTGAATAGTCTCAGAGTTGGGAGATCACGATGAAACAGTGATCTCCAGCCTCTGCCATGCAAACTGCAGAAAACCTGCGTTCAATCGATCGAAGCCTTTTCGATCAATTGAAAGTGGGAACAGTCAAGCGATCGAAGACATTTCGATCGATTGAGAGATAATGAAGTTCAATCGATCGAAAGCGCGTCGATCGATTGAACCAGCAGAATGTTGAGATGATCCTTTTTGGTATTCTTAGACTTTATGTTTTCGAAATATGTTATCAAACTGTCCCTATAAGCTCAGTTTTTCAAAACAGTTTCTTAACTTTAAGCCTTAAGGCATTTTTCTCCAATAACTTTTGCAAACCACTTTGAATGCTTACACCATTCATAGCGTTAGTCTTAACTATTGTTTTAAACCGCCTTTCACATATTTTAAATCAACTGTGAGGATAGAGTCCCAGTCATGAAAGGACTATTGAATCTTTATTTTTTGGAAAATACGGAATACTGTCAAGGGATATACTCCATTGAGCATTAATGAATGTGCATGGTAGATGGCTAGGTCACTGTGGATTTGTGTGATCCCAACGCCTTTTTATATCAAGTAAAACCCGTTTTAAATATCGCGTTAGTTACTTAGTTTGTTGTTAGTTTAATTTAATCGTTTTACTTTCACTAGTTAGTAATCCGTGGAACTTGGTGTTTCACACTTCATTGAAAAAATTGAATTTTTAATTTCCTTTTCGAGTTTAATCTAAGTTAATACCTTTACACCTTCCCAGTGGGATCGACCTGGTCTTATCCAGTTTACTACTTGCACGTCCACCTACACTTGGGTGTTGCACAAGAGCGCACAAATTATTTTTGTGTCAAAATAAATAAATTGATTTATTATTGTTGGTCTTATCAAAATAATACAGGACCATTGATTAAAGTATTATTACTGGTCTTGTCAAAATAAAACATGAGATAGGCCCAATCAATTAAAATTAGTTTATTAAATACAAGGCTTATCAAAATAAATCATGGACCAATATTTAATTGGCTACTAATTTGGTCCTATAAAAATTGGACAATTGTCATTATCTTATAAGTCAAACCTAAGAGGTAATTAAGTTTATGAGATATGGAAAAGATAATGCCTATAAAAAGGCTCACACCCTCCTCCTAAACAAACATACAGACTGAAAGATGTAGGGAATATTTTATGAAAACCATATTTACGCAACGGAACGTTAAGTTTAAAAAAACATTGTGTGCCAGAAACTACTACTTATATGAATCTAATAAAGTGTAGGAGGAGTTATACTGTCACGCCCCGGAACCGTGCATACGATTTTAGGACACGTGGCACGCCACCAAGACACGTCCCCATGTCATTAGAGTTTCATAAAACACATTAGTAAAAGTTTTGACTCATGAACTCAACATATTTCCAACATTTTCAAAGCGATTTTATAAATACATTTCCAAACACACCCTAACGAAGTCTTTTTCGAAAGTAACACTTTTATAGTCCAAAAGGGTCCCAAAGGTACCCACATGCTTAATTAGAAGTAAAACAAAACACTCGAAGTGGTAGAATTAAAAGGCATGCAGGGGGTATTTTGCCTGGTCAAACTGCCCCACTCGACCGGGCAAATGACCCCTTGGTAGAATCCTTCATTGCCGCAAAATTTTGCCTAGAGATCAATCAACCATTTCTAATTTTCAACACTCCTAAACATTTTGAAATATCAAATTAACTTCCAAAGCATGTAAAAACATTAATAAATCAATCTCTTGGGGTCCAAGAGTTCATATCAACCATGAAAACAAGTTTAGGAAAGATTAAACTAAAATCCATTCATTTCAAACTCATGGAGTATAACTCCCGAGTTCGTCGCACCAAACCAAACAAATCAAGGAGAAGTAAAGTCGTAACATTCCCAAAGCTAACAAACTAAACATAATTCATATATTACATAAGTTAAAGTGACCAAACTTACATAAGTCACCAACTAAGCACCCAAGTTGCAAAACCTTCCCAAAACACAAGCATAGTTCTAGAATTCTCATTCCAACTCACAAAGACTAACTAGCTAAGTTATGAACATAAACCATTTTAAGTATAAAACTACTCCCAACCATATTACAAGTTTTCAGTACAAAAGATAGAGTTAGCTACGTTATCTATGTCAGTATCCCCAAAACCCACGTTGCCTTGCCATTGCCATTTCCTTCATTCCTTTGATGTCTTGCCTTTATCACCTACAATGGTTATTCAATAACCACTACACTGTATCAGCTATATGCTGGTGAATGACAATAATTATAAACATGAATAACAAACATGTTCAATCTCATCTTCTACATATAACTATGGTCTCCAGGAACACAAGTACTGGACACCATTTCACATTAGTCCGCGACTACTCCATTAGTCTGCGCGACTAACCGAGACCCACGCCTCTCTCATTCAAACGTGCGACCTCATGGACATTTTGGCACCTAGTCACAATCTCGATGGCAAGCACATGTTTCCCTTTGACCCATATATACAACTCAACATACTCTAGTATTCATAACACCGTGCTATTTCACAACTAATACATGAGCTAACAAAAGTACTATAAACATGCGAATTAAAGACAAATTGACATGCTTAGCATCACAAAGATCGTCTCAAACATCCAATTATTCGTATTCATAATTAGTGTCACTCACTATGGATATCGCAGGCTAGCCACGCTTTTAAACTTTTTCAAACTCAAATACGAGTCGCCACTTAATTTTTTAGAGAAAAATTAAGAAACCATTTTAAAAGCAAACAGATCTTTTCGAAAATCAGAGATTTCTAGGTCCAGGGATTGTGGATGAGAGAGCTAATAGGAGCCATTAGAGACAGGAGGAGAAAAAGAAGTCTTGAAAATTTCTAATGAGCACAAAATAAAGGAACAAGACCACTTAAATAAGGCCGAAAGACCGAACGACACTCGATGAGATCTTGCGGCACTCACTTAGTGCCGCGCCGGCATTTTTTGAGTGTCGTGTGGCAGTCAGTGAGTACTGGCTAGTTTCACTAAGTGCCGGTCAGGTTCTGGGCAGTTTCTGGTGCAGCCTGTAATTTAATAAGCCCAAAACACGTATAAGAAAATTGCAAATACTGCAAAAAGCAAGAGAATTGGCATTTAAGAATCATCTTTCGCACCATCGATTAATAAAAACCAGCAATAAAAAGAAGAAGCATTCGCATTTCAAAGGTTGCTAAGATAACATTTGAAATCATGCATGAGCATAAAAGATCCAAAATCAGGCTTAAAGGCCATCATACATCTATCTATCCATCCATCTAAATAAATCCAAAACCATAAAAGAGGGGAGGGGGCATGAATAAAAGCTCAAATGTTTTCGTCCACGTAGGCACATCCTAAAATAAAAGAAAAGAAAGGGCAGATCATCCTCATCTGTGATAGAGGGTTCCTTCTAGGCACCTGTGGGACTATCTGGCTACCCCCAACTCTACTATCACATCCATATCCATCATCATCTCCGTCTTGACTGTTGCCTCCGACGCCTCCATGATACCCACCACCTTGGCTCATCTGGAGCTCCAGAATATGCATTCTTAGAGCGGCAATCTCTTCTTCCTATGAAAGAAAGGACAAGGGAGAGTAAAATGTAAATTCATTAGGTCCGTAGACTCATTTGGCGCATTTCTTTCTTTGAAATTACAAGTTTTCACAAGAAGAGGGAATCGAGATACATACTTGAGCCCTGACCTGAAGCTCCACAGTCACTCTTGCTCCATCAGCCTGAAATAGAATTGAGTGCTGAGCATCAATATTGGAATAATTGAAAGTGGAAAATGGGATAACAATCGAAAGTAAATTGGTTTTGAACTCACCCTCCACTCACGTCCATGCACCCAGTGCCGGATACTGTGAGAATACAAAAACCCTTCCTCAGTATAATCTTTGGAAACATTGTCAAATTATAGAGGGATGGTCGGTTGTCACACCCCAACCCGCCTCGTGCGGATTAGGACACGTATAACAATGCTACAAGCGCTCAATTATACTAACTAGCAAAGAAACATGCGAATTTCTAAGAACCACATGGGTTTAACAACATAAAAGAACTCTAATGTGTCTAAATAGCCCCAAGGGCAAAATGGTCATTAATAAATGTAGACACCCCATTTTGTCGGCTATCAGATTTAGGAGACCCATAGCTTGGTGGTTCATGATCGGGAGAGAACAAATCCTATTTATACGCCTTAACGAGCATTTGTTAGACCATTTTATCCTGTTTTTGTATATTTTTACTTTGTTTTCTAGTTTCTGACAGGTTTTGGAAGAAATCAACTAAACCAGGCTAAACAGGGTGAAGAAGCAGAAGAAAAGAAGCTGAAAAATCCAAGTCGCGCGCGCGACCCGCGCCTGCGAAATTCGAGAATCGCTCGCGCGATCCGCTCGCGCGAGAACCCCAGAATCGCTCGCGCGATCCGCGCGCGCGAGGTACCAATCGTCGCGCTCGCGCGACCCGCTCGCGCGATATGTGGAAAAATCATAGTTGCGTATTTCAGTGTACTGAAGACTCCTGTGCAAACGAAACTGCAGAATGACGTCCAGATTGTAAATTACATCAGTTTCAGTCCGTTTCGAGTTGTAAAGGCTTCCAAAACTTGTTGTAAATCTATATATACATTATTTTACTTCAATTAGAGGGTTGGCAATTATTATACACACATTCTACAACCATACTTCTAGCCATTGAAGAGAGGGAAGCAAGGAGAAGAAGAAGAAGACCAAGGGTTTCCATGGCCTCCTCCATCAACTACTTACCGATCTCTACTCCTATGGCAGCTTAGATCATCGATCTAGGGTTTCAATGAAGCCCTAGATGAGTAATAGGGTTTTATTTATGTTTTTATTTTAGTTTTATTATGTATGGATGACAGTCACATGTTTAGAGGATTTTTATAAATAAATCGTACTACTAGTGATTAAATCATTGCTTTCAGAATTTATTCTTGTCTTAGATCTGTTTTGACTGTGATGTGCTCAACGATCTATTCTTGCTGTGCTTGCTTAGATTGTTTACATGTGATGGTGCTTTATTGATTCGTGCTATCAAGTATCCGAATAGTCCATGCCTAGGTTAGACGGATTAGATCACAACCCTAGTTTAGTGTGAGATAATTCGTGCTACCCGAAGATGGATTATGTTGGTGCTTGAACCATGATTATCTTCTTGTCGGAGGAATTGGGCTTGTAGCTACAATTCCCCATATTCATCCAACGTAATAAGCTAAAGTAATTCATAAATATTCCTATTATGAAGCTAGTGGTGGATTTGCAATCCTAGGTTCCCTTAAACATTATTTAAAACACTTTTAATTGCTTTCATAGTTTAAATTTACTTTTATCGTTCTTAGATTAATTAAATCCAATTAAAATCCGTTTTTCCTAATTAATTAGACTTAGGTTTTAAAATTAATAGCTGTAGTAATCAATCTCTGTGGGTTCGACCTTTACTTTCACTACTACAAATCTTTAGAAAAGTAAAGTATACTTTTATATCTTGATATTGACAACATCAATTTTTGGCGCCGTTGCCGGGGATTGTATTACTACCTTTAGTTTTAGAATCGTAGTTTAGTTAATTCGTAAATATTAGATTAGTTTTTACTTTTTCTTATTTTTCGTTTTATTTTTAGTTACTAACTTATTCTTTTATTTTGTAGTCAACGTTTTCGGGTGGAGTAGCTAATTACATCAAAGGAGCTTACACGAAATAAAATAAATAAGAATTAAGTAAATTGCTCGCTTTAACTTTGCTTTAAACCACTGTAAGTCAGGGCGCTGTGACGCACTATTTGCATTAGTTTAGGGTTAATTGCACTGCATTAGCTAGGAAACCCGGGGCGCTGGGCTTGACGCGGTCATTGCATTACAGGATAATATTCATGCATCATAGTAGTTGAGTGCTTGTTATCTTAGTTGCGTGATTGCTTGCTATTTTTTTTAGTTGAGTCAGTCTTTGTTTTTAATTTCGTTTCTTTTGTTTTAGTTTATGTTAGGTATACGTTCAAACAAACCGGAATTAAAACCTTTCGACTCTGAACTTGAACGCACCCTAAGAGTTAATAAGTCTTCAAACTTAACTTCTAGAACAAGGTTTTTAATAGACGACGATTTGACACCGAAACCAACGTCCTTATTTGAGTCCGAAATACGTAGTACCCTTCAAAGACTAAAGAAACCACGCTTTCATAACATAGAACCGATTAAAATGGCAGACATTGGAAATAATAACGACAACAACCAAAATAACAACGGAGCTAATATGAATAATCCTAATATTCCACCACCTCCTCCACTTAAAGATTATTTTATTCCTACGACTTACACGCCACAAACTTGTATTGAATTACCGGAGGCGACGGCATCTCACTTTGAGATAAAGTCGTCTACCATCTCGCTACTTCCATCTTTCCATGGCCGTTTAAATGAAGATCCATATAAACACTTAGGAGATTTTCAAGATATATGTTCTACTTTGAAAATTCAAAATCTTACTGATGATGAATTAAAAATGCGGCTCTTTCCATTCTCATTAAAGGACAAAGCTAAATATTGGCTCCAATCTTTGGAGCCAAACACAATTAGAACATGGGAAGACTTACACACCGCATTTTTACAAAAGTTTTTCCCGATTATGCGTACGAACCAGATAAGAAAATCAATAACCAATTTTGTAATGCAAGATGGGGAATCACTTTATGACACGTGGGAAAAATTTAAAGAATTACTACGCTCGTGTCCACATCATCAGGTTCCTAAGTGGCAACTTGTTCAGGTCTTCTATGAGGGGCTTATTCCCTCTGTTAGGAATACCGTCGATGCCGTTTGTGCGGGAACTTTCCTACACAAAAGCGCCGACGAGGCTTGGAAAATTTTTGAAACGTTAAGCGAGAACTCGATGCATCAGACTGTGTCGGTACGTTCTGAGGGATACCCACAACCTAAGAGGGAGGTAAAATTTGAGTCAAGTCAATCAATTGAAATAAAAGAACTATCTAACAAACTTGACCGACTTTTAACAATGAACCAAACGACAGCCCCACCCGCTCGTGAAATTTGTGCATTATGTTCCGATCCTTCACATTCGATACTTGCATGTCCATCGGCGAGTCAATTTCCGAAATTCGTGGAGCAACACATTAATTCTATTCAACAATACCCACGAAATAATTATAATGCAACTACTAATAATCCAGATGCGCCATGGAGAAACCATCCTAACTTCTCGTGGAAAAATAATAATAATAATCCTAATGAGGCGACTAATTTTCCAAATGCATATCGACCTCAGTTTCAACCTAATCAATACCAACACCCGCCTCCTAATTCGAATCCTTCAAGGGGTAATGCTTTTGAGGAAAAGGTGTTGGCGTCCCTTAAGACTATTGAAACGCAAGTACAGGCACAAGCACAAATAGTGCACTCACACACACAATCCATTGCGAAGCTTGAATCCCAAATGGGACAATTAGCTACTGTAGTGAGTCGTAGAAACGAGGGGACATTGCCTAGTCAAACAATTCAAAACCCTAAGGGACAATATGAGGTTAAGGGGTCGAATGAGCAAGTAAACGCCGTCTCAACTAGGATGACTACACGAGAGGAAGAGGTAATAGAAATTCCGAATGAGAATGTGAAAGATATGAATAGCAACTCTAATACGACGAAGGGTGAGGAAGTGAGCCAAAATAAGAAAGAAAAAGAAGCGGTCCCAACGAATTATATTCCGAGAATGCCATATCCACCTAATGTTGAGGAGCCGTCTAATCTTACAAATAAAAAGTCTAAGGTTGAGGATATACTCGAGGTGTTTAAACAAGTCAAAATAAATATTCCTTTCCTTGACGCTATAAAACAAATTCCCGCTTATGCTAAATGTCTAAAAGACCTATGTACGCAAAAGCGAAAAATACGCAGTCACACTCCGAAAAAGGTCTTCCTCACGGAAAAAGTAAGTTCAATTTTCCAACACGCTCCTCCGAAGTATAAGGATCCCGGTACGCCTACGATTTCATGTGTCATAGGTGACACTATCATTCATCGGGCTCTCCTTGACTTAGGTGCTAGTGTTAACCTCTTACCCTATCATGTCTATAAACAACTAGGTCTAGGTGAACTTAAGCCCACGGCCGCTACTATTCAATTAGCGGATCGTTCTGTCAAAATACCTAGAGGAATCGTCGAAGACGTCCTAGTAAAAGTTGATCAATGTTTCTATCCCGTTGATTTTATGGTCCTTGACACCGAACCGGTGCTAGATGCTAGGAAACATACTCCTGTCATCTTAGGCCGTCCATTCTTAGCAACTGCTAACCCACGTGTCAACTGTCGGATGGGGGTAATGAAAGTGTCATTTGGGAATATAAAATTAAAATTAAATGTTTTTAATGCTGTTGATCAACCTCCTAAAGATGACGATTACCTATGTGTGGAGGGTAGTGAGGTTAAACGGAATATTGAGCCTAAGAACGTAATAAATATAAGTGCGGGGAATAATATAGAGGATGATGAGTGGATGAACCCTAATAATTTGGACCCTAATGTTGAATCTACTCGAAAGGTAAGAAATCGATTCGAACATAATGACAAACCGTCAATCGAATTAATTCAAAGCGACGTGATTTCTGCTTACCATCGAGCTCTACCTGACATCCTTAGGGGTACACAGTCCGATGTAAGGCCTCCATAAAATCTTGAGCTAGAATGGTCTAGCTGAAGACGTAAAAGTTAGCGTTTCTTGGGAGGCAACCCAAGCTTTATTTCGTTCGTTTTTCTTTATTTTTGGGTGATTTTAGTCTGTTTTTGAGATGCTGGATAGGTTTGGGGGTTGGAATAGAATTATTTTTAATTTACATGCATAAAATAAATAAAACAAGTGGAAAAAACCATTCTCGCGCGCGCGGCCCGCTCGCGCGAGACGTCGCTCGCGCGGCCCGCTGGCGCGAGAATGTGCCTTAGAGTTTTTTTTCTCTCTTTTTGTTTTTTGAGCCCTCAGGTTCTCCTCGCGCCTGATCTCGCGGGCGCGAGGGACCTCGCTCGCGCGAAAAATAAAAAAAATAAAAAAAAAATAAAAAAAAAAATATTTTGGGAAGCATATTTTGATTTCTTTGATTATTTGTTTCAAGAACAATTCATGTCCCCTTTAGATTAGGGAAGCCTAATTACTTGATACATGATTAGACGATTTTTCCTAGGTTTATTTGTGTGATCTTTCACTTTACATTGTATGATATTTGACTTAGATCTTATGAATGATATCTTATCTTTTGATTTTCTATTTCAAATTTTCTTATGTGATGTAATATACTATCATAGTATTAATTGTTGAACCATACATAGTATAAGATGATTATTTGGATGCTAATTGAGGCCCGTCGAAAGACGGGGCGAGTTGAGGGTGTTTTAGTCGCGAAAAAGGCTCCTTCCTCTCTCGTACCAAAACCCCGAACCAAGTTCTTTGGTTATGAAGGGTCGGTGCCCTTTATCCATTTGGGTGAGTCAAAATTAGGTTTCTTGGTTCCTTAAAGACCAAGTGGCGACTCTGTATCTGTTTTCAACAGACCATTTTTTTTCTTTGATCCAAATCAAATTTCAAACAAAAACAAACAAAGAGCTGGAATTCCGCGTGTCCACAATCTGGCGACTCCACTGTGGATTTTTATTTTAAAACAAAATAATACAGAGGTTTGACTCATAAGAAGCATCCTTAAAATCATCTTTTTACTGTGTTTGGTTCACCGCATTGCACTCTTGCATTTCCCCCCCCTCCGACTATGTCTGAAACGCGGCACTGACATTGTTCAGGTCTTGCTGTGCCAGGGCACAAGTCACCGTTGATACTGTACCTTCCAAGGTATATCAAAAAGAGTAAAAACCTTCGTACTGTCTCCCTGACAGTATATTGGAACTCTCGTCAACGGACCCTCTTTGACTAAACCCAGCCTTTGCATATAGATTCATGTAGAACCTTTCATAGGACGGACTGTCGATTTATCTTTTCAGATAGGACAATGTGATATAACTGATGTATGCCCTGATGGGATTACCTAAGCGGTGTAGACGCTTATGTGGCATAGAACAGAACCTCTTTCTTATGATCCCCAAGGCAATCACTCACATGTAATCACATTGAGTTGACCTGCCTAGGCACCATGACAAGGATGTCTGCTCCATGCTCACAAAGATATACACCGCAAACCTTGTTTGTCGGTCCTAAGACATAGGAGTATGAAAACCTGCTAGACAGTATGATCACTATCACCACAAATTAACCAGTTTCTCCCAGAAACTCTGTCCAGATATCCCAGATATGACCATATTAACCAGTTTTTCCTAGAAACTTTCTTCAGGTCTTCAGCTGGTATAAGGATAGTCGTCAGCATAGTGCTCCTCTCTAGTATGACCGGCATTAGTGGGGCCATCCTCTGCATAATCCAACCCAAGGTAGTATCCATTATCGTAAGCTCGAATACCTGCATTGTTAGGGACAGGGTAGTCTGGACGGGGGAATGTCCAGGCAATAAAGGCCGTCAGCTTACTGAAAGCTGAGTAAGAACTAACTAACACAGTCTCATAGAAATAATGTTATTACCAATTATGAACAATATATAACAATGATACTAAATATATCTCTTCCTCTTTTATTCAGACACATCATTAACCGATTCTCATCGTCTACCAACTCTAAGGCTGACTGTACCAATACCAATTGACTATCTCGAACTGATTATATCATCACGACATACTAGTGCTCCTGTTCACCGCTTTTAAGAACTCTTGCGAGCACCCATACATCGTTCTCATATAATGACTAGTCTAAGGACGTACCAATACTCTTGTTCACTGCTTTTAAGAACTCTTACTGTTCATCGCTTTTAAGAACACTTGTGAGTACCGTACATATATAGCTCTGGTAATTACAAACCTTGGGCATGCCACATCTACTCTTGTTCACTGCTTTTAAGAACTCTTACTATTCACCGCTTTTAAGAACGCTTGCGAGTACTAAGCACCCATAATTCTCACGATCTTGGTCAAATCCTTGTTACACACTTATCGGATTCAACCTAAGCGAATCATCAGCTCGACTCACATAACCTCAAAAATAACCAATAACCCACTGACTTAAACACCAGTTACTCAATACTACCCATTGTTACTATCTCAAATTCTTATCTCATTATCGCAACATATTATTACTAACGTTCCAAACCTAACTACGTTACTTACCATATTATCTCAATCTCATTATCGTACCCCATTACCTCCTTAATTCATAATATCACATAATAGGAACACGAAAATAACTATTAAACAACTATGCATTATGAATTATAAACATAAGGAACATATCCATGTTCTTCTATGTTCGATCGATTGAAGTAATCTCAATCGCTTGAGGAAAGTGTGGTTCGATCGATCGAAGTATTCTCGATCAATTGAAGTCAAGGTGGTCTCGATCAATTGAAGTCATTTCAATTGATTGAGACTCAGGGATGTTCGATCGATTGAACTCAATTCGATCGCTCGAACTTCGTCTTCTCCAGATTCTGTAGTGAACGCCCAAAATTTGGTAGGGTGTGTTTGGGTCCTCTTTAAACATACAGAATAAGTAAAAACATCACAACTAAGCTACTGAGTGAGTTTGGGACTCACCAAAAGTTGCTAAGGGCGCGTTTGGCTTGGATTCCAACCTCGAGCTTTAATGGGGTCTCCTCTCTCTCTTCTGTCTCTCTCTGTCTCCTTCATTTCTCCTCTTCTTCTTCTCATTCTGCTTGTCTCTCTCTATCTCTGACTATGTGTATATATATATATCTAGATGTGTGTATATATAGAGGTATGAGTATATGTATATAAACACAAGCACACAAACTCCCTCAACTCTCTTGGTTCACCAACCACACACAGCATACGAGCACAATGTATATATAGGAGGGGAGGGAGTATAGATGTCAAGGTTTACAGAAAACCTGGGAATCCAAATGATTACATGTTCGATCGATCGAACTTCCTTCGATCGCCTGAACTCAGAGTGGCCAGTTTAGATTGATTGAAAAGGCTTTAATCGATTGAAGTAGGGTCCACGTATTAAATTCTGGTCAGTAGGGTTTCTATCGATTAAACAAGGTTCGATCGCTTGAACTTTGGAAATGCTCGATCGCTCAAACAAACTTCGATCGATCAAAGGTTGAATTTTAAATATGACCAAGGGAAGTATATAGAATCTCTGTGCATAAATAATTATTAAAAATATGGGGCATTACATCATCCACCACTCATTAAGGATTTCGTCCTTGAAATAAAAAACATACAAGGTCTAAAACAAAAATGGAAACTTCTCTGACTCTAGTTCCCACGAAGCTTCTCCTTCATCATGATGCTTCCACTGAACATTTACTAATGGAATTTCCTTGTTCCTGAGTTTCTTGATTCCACGGTCTAAAATACGAACCGGTCCTTCGTTGATTGTAACATTGCCGTTGACTTCAATATCTTCGATGTTGATCTCATGAGCTGGGTTGTGAGCATACTTCCTCAGCATACTGATGTGGAAAACGTTGAGCACTCCTGACATCTTCGGCGACAGTGCAAGTCAGTAAGAAACTTTTCCAACACGCTCTAAAATCTTGAATGGTCCGATGAATCGCGGCGATAGCTTGCCTCTCTTCTGACCAAATCTGATAATGCCTCGAATAGGCGAAACCTTGAGCAGCACGTGATCTCCAACTGCAAACTCCAAGTCTTTGAGTCGCTTGTCAGCATAACTCTTGTGTTGTATTTGAGCTGTCCTCATCTTCTCACGTATAATCTGAATCTTCTCACCGGTCACTCGTACCATCTCTGGCCCAAGAAGTTGAGTATCTCCGACTTCGGTCCAACAAAGCGACGATCGACAAGGTCTTTCGTACAAAGCTTCGAACGACGCCATTCCTATGCTTGAATGATAACTGTTGTTGTAGGCAAATTCGATCAAAGGTAAGTGTGTCTCCCAAGATTCTCAAAATCAATGACACAAGCACGTAGCATGTCCTCCATAACTTGATTGACTTGTTCAGTCTGCCCATTAGTCTGTGGATGAAAGACTGAACTCAAGTTTAATGTTGTCCCCGTCGCTGTTTGGAGACTCTTCTAAATTCTACAGTATAACACGAATCTCGATTTGACACAATAGATATAGGTACACCGTATAATTGCATAACGTGTTGTAGATACATTCGGCTCAAACGTTCTACTAGATATGTTATACTATACGCGATAAAATGTGCCATCTTTATAAGTCAATCTACGATTACCCAAATAGCGTCGTGGTTCTATTGTGACTTCGGCAATCCTACCACGAAATCCATAGTGATGTGTTCCCATTTCCATTAAGGAATCGATAACGGTTGCAGTAACCCAGGTGGCTTCTGATGTTTTGCCTTTACTTGTTTACAAGTAAGACATTGAGAAACATACTCAGCTACCTCTCTCTTCATCCCTTTACACCATAAATTCCTCTTTAAATCCTTGTACATCTTCGTACCTCCTGGATGTATAGTCAACCGTGACTTATGTGCTTCATCCAATATTTCTTTCTGGAGATTTTCTTTATCAGGTACACAAAGTTTACCTTTACATCATAAGGCTCTGTCTGTACTAATACTCCAGATTTCTGGCTCCTTAGTTGACATCTTCGCGAACTATAACTTCAAATCTTCCGTCATCTGTTGAGCCTCTATGATACGACTGATCAAAGTTAGATGTACCATCAAACATATGAAATGTTGTCTTTCCATTGGTTCCTCTGGCTGAAGCTCAAATTCTGCTAACACTTCCAATGATTTCCATTCTCGAATTAGTAATGCAGCGATCACTAGTCGAGGTTTACAACTCAATGCATCGGCTATGACATTTGCTTTACCTGGATGGTATTGCAATGAAAAGTCAAAATCCTTGAGTAACTCCATCCATCTCCGTTGTCGCATGTTCAACTCCTTCTGAGAGAATAAATACTTCAAGCTCTTATGATCAGAAAATAGATCAAACTTTTCTCCATAGAGATAGTGTCTCCAAATCTTTAATGCAAACACTATTGCAACTAATTCCAAATCATGCATAGGATAATTCTTCTCATGCACTTTCAATTGTCTTGATCCGTATATAATGGCATTCCCATCTCGCATGAGTACGCAACCAAGTCCTTGGTGCCATGCATCACTGTATATCACATACCTCTCTCCACTCTTAGGTATTGCAATTACTGGTGCAGAAGTCAATCTTTCCTTTAACTCTTGAAATGCACTCTCATGATTGTCGGTCCATTCATACTTTGTCTCCTTTCTTGTTAAATTCGTCAAAGTCCCGCTAACTTGGAGAATCCTTCAACAAACCGTCGATAATATCCTGCTAGGCCAAGAAAACTTTTGACCTCTGTCACATTGGTCTTTCTATTTCAACTTAAGATTGCATCAATCTTAGAAGAGTCCACTGAAATACTATCTTGAGATATAATATGTCCCAAGAATTTGACCTCTTGTAGCCAAAATTCATACTTACTGAACTTTGCATACAACTTACTATCTCGAAGTGTCTGCAAAGCAATCTGTAAGTGTTCCTTGTGATCGTCCTCCGTCTTTGAGTAGATCAAAATATCATCGATGAATATTATAATGAATTTATCCAAATATGGTCTGAATACTCTATTCATTAAATCCATGAATACTACTGTAGCGTTCGTCAATCCGAAAGGCGTAACTAAAAACTCATAATGCCCATATATTATCCTGAACACAGTCTTTGACACATCCTCCGATCGAACTAAAAGTTGATGATATCTCGAACGTAGATTGATATTTGAAAAGATCCTTGATCCTTGTAACTGGTCAAATAGGTCATCTATCCGAGGTTATGGATATCAATTCTTGATTGTAACCTTGTTCAATTCCCTGTAGTCTATACATAGTTAAAGTGTTCCGTCCTACTTCTTCACAAACAGAACTGGTGCTCCCCAAGGTGACGTACTCGGGCGAACAAAACCTAAATCTTCAAGTTCCTGAACTTGCTTCTTTAGTTCCAACATCTCAATTGGTGCCATCCTATATGGAGTTTTAGATATCGGCAACGTACCAGGTACTAATTCCACACAAAAGTCTATTTCTCTTTTCGGTGGAAGTCCTTTAATATCCTGGAATACATCCTGAAAATCTTGTATAGTAGGAATCTGATCCATCTTGGGTTCTGTATCCGCACTCCCGATTGTAGCCAAACTACTAGTAAGAAGCATGTCGCTCATTGTCTGACACTGAAATCTGATCGTCGGACATCCTGGTGTTGGAAACACAATCGTCCTAGTAGGGCAATCCAAATTGGCATTGTACTTAGTCAACCAATCCATCTCCAGGATAAAATCAAACTCTGACATTGACAGAATTACCAAGTCTGATTGAAGATTCCTATCTCCCAAGGTCAATGGACAATCCTTACATACTTTACCCAACTTAATAGTCATTCCCAATGGTGACACAGCATTAAGTACTGGCTCTAGTGTCTGGGGTTCTAAATCCAATTAACGCACAATCTTAATAGCAATAAATCAGCGTTCAGCTTCAGTATCAAATAAAGCATTAACTGGACTATAAAAGAGTACAAGCATACCTTCCAAATGTTGCTGCTCATCAGCATTAAAGCCTGACTCTGCTGGAATGATAGCATTCATCCTTGTCTGATCTGGGGGTCCTTGAATTCCTTGAACTAGAGCCCCATAATATCCTCCTTGTGGTGCACGACAATCCTTGCTCACATGTCCCGACTTATTGCAATTTTGGCAGATGAGATCCATTCAGCGGTTTAACCTGGGGGCTGTACAAAACTTGGCAATGTGCCCTAGCTTTTCACAATAAAACATCCTTCGGTGTTGGTTGGCGGGGCTATTAACAATGCCTGCGGCTGTGGCCCTTGCTGGCGGTATTGCTGAGGTCGAGAATAACCCTACTGTGGCTTCCTGGTTCTTCCCTAGGTTCTCTTGTTCCCTTGATAATTCCCTTGAGGTCTCCAACCCTGGGTATTCCTTAACGGTTGGGTTTGAAAATTTTGGGGCTGAAATCCCCTTGACGACTGAGGTTAATTTATTTGTGGTTGCTGTGTTGGATAGGCATCTTTCTCTAATCCTGTAGCAAATCTAACAATTCATTCGAATGACTGCTTCATATGACCAACCATTATATGTCTGAGGTGGGGGTTCAATCCTTGGTGAAATCTCTTCACCTTCTTTTGTGGAGTGTCTATAATATGCTGGGCGAAACGAGATAGACGCTCGAATTGTGTTGTGTACTCTCGAACAGTCCATTTTCCTTGAACTCGACTGAGAAAATTCTTTTCTTGTTGATCTCTCTCATCCTCTGGGAAATACTTTTCCAGAAACCTTTCTCGAAATGTCCCCCAAGGCATTCTCCTTGTAGCTTTGGCTCATATCGTAGCTCTTTCCGCTTCCCACCAGTCTGCGGCAGCGTAAGTGAGTTGAAACGTAGCGAGGCGACGCTTGTCCTGTTCACTGCACTCTAGTGCTTCAAAGATCAACTCCATCTCCCTTATCCATTGTTCAACTTGCGAGGGTTCTGTAAGCCCATCAAACATCTCAGGACGTAAACTACAAAAATTTGCTAGTAGCTTATCACCCGTATGCCTTGGTGGTGGTGGTGCAACAGGTCTCTAGTGAGTGGAGTGATTCTATGTTTCCCCCACATGTTCCATCCTTTGCATAAAGGCTTCGAAATCTCCCGTTGGATCCATTTCCTCTGGGATAGGGGTTCCTAATCGCGCTTGATTCCTCAGTCTCACCATAATGATAACAAGTGTCGCCTACAAGAGACTCATGATTAGCTGAAAGTCTTCTCAAAGAAACGAAATCAAGATAGAGCGAGAAATAACAAGAATTATCAGTTCTACAAAACAACACATATCAATCAAACATACAATTTATAGTGAAAGTACTGCTCGGATATATATCAAAAGATGTGCCGCATAGTACACACTAGTCAAACTGTGTACCACATAAGACAAGGTTAAAACAGTACTAAGGTCATCTATTTACAATACCACCACTACTACTGATAATATCTATACAAAGCTATGGTCAAATAGCTATCTCTCAAGCTCCCAAAAATCTAGTGGACAACATGTGTTGATATAAACTAACAAAAGCTAAACCCTGAAGACCCTGACTCAAAAGTCTTTGGCATCTGATCCTCCTGCTGGTCCCTCATCCTCTGGTGCAATATCCATCTCCACAGGTAGATCGGCCTCTGCTGGTGCTACTGCTCCTCCAACTACCACTCCTATATCCCATTCCTTGACAATCATGTCATCAACCTCCATATCCTCGACACCGAAAGCTGGCTCGTTGACATCAGCGACTAACTCAGCAAAATCCCCAACTAGGACCATAGCATCTACTAATGCAGCCTGTCCTATCAGAACTCTGGCTGGCTGTGCAACCATCGTTGCTACCCACTCGGCTGCCATGTTGGCAATAGCTGCTATATATAGTACGGTCCTGCTGGTAAATCAAACTCCATGGGTATCTCAGGTACTATAATCTCCTCTGGCTCAATTACAACATCCTCTATACCCTCATCTCCTACTATATTATCCCCTCCAGCAATAACATCCTCATTGACTAACTCTGGGTCCTCCTCCGGATCCTCCTCTGGCTCCTCGTCATCCTCGACTGGCTCGATGTCATCTACAAGATCCTCCTCTGGCTCAGCATCAACCATTGGCTCAGCCTCTAGTGACTCTAGAATGGGTACCTCAGGTACTGGTGATGGTGGTGCTACTACTAGTGCTGCCTCAATGGGTCCTCCAAGAATAGCTCGAAGCTCAATAGCATCCATCTCCAGCTTGCGCTGGATCAAACGTAGAATCTCCTGGTAAATATCCCTACCAATCCTGGCTGAATGGTAAACATCCATATGCATCTCTGTAAGGTGGGTCTCCCTGGTCACATAAAGAGCCTTCCACATATCCTCCTCTAGATATCGGCTAGCTGTTTGGTGTATGCGGTCATGATAAAACTCCGGATCAGCTGGCTCCACGGTATTCCCATGGATCACGTGTCCTTCATAGGCATCGGTCACAAACTTATGGAACTCTGAATCCATAATGCTAACCTTCAAAGGAAAACTAACTATCATCAGGAGGATAAACTCATCTCAAGGATCTTAATATACTAGGACCAGATGGTGTAGAATCGTTTAGTGAATGAAAGTATCACAAACCTAGGGCTCTGATACAAAAAATCCTATCACGCCCCGGAGCAGCAAAAATAGAGAAAAATAAATTCCCTTGTTGGGTCCATAGGGAAAGATAAGTGAAAGTCACTAATTATCCACACCATACAGTACTAGTCCATAAGATAAACAGGAACAGGAAACAACATCCACTGAATAAAAAAAAATTGTTCTATCTATTACAAACATCAGAGTGTGGTCCACAGGATCACAACAGGTTTGGAGACAACATATGCCCAAGTACCCGTTAACTAAAACAAAATAGAGTTTAACAGAACAACAGAAATAAACTAAATATAACTATCTTTAGGTCTTCAGCTGACGTAAGGATGGTCGTCAACATATTGCTCCTCTCCAGTATAACCGACATTAGTGGGGCCATCTTCTGCATAATCCAACCCCGGGTAGTATCCATCATTGTAAGCTCCAATACCTGCATTGTTAGGGACAGAGTAGTCTGAACGGGGAATGTCCAGGCAATAAAGGCCGTCAGCTTACTGAAAGCTGAGTGAGAACTAACTAACACAGTCTCACAGAAATAACGTTATTACCAATTACGAACAATACATAACAGTGATACTAAATATATCTCTTCCTCTTTTATTCAGACACATTATTAACTGATTCTCATCGTCTACCAACTCTAAGGTTGACTGTACCAATACCAACTGACTATCTCGAACTGATTATATCATCACGACATACTAGTGCTCCTGTTCACCGCTTTTAAGAACTCTTGCGAGCACCCATACATCGTTCTCATATAACGACTGGTCTACGGACGTACCAATACTCTTGTTCACCAATTTTAAGAACTCTTACTGTTTACCACTTTTAAGAACGCTTGCGAGTACCGTACATACATAGCTCTGGTTATTACAAACCATGGGCGTGCCACATCTACTCTTGTTCACCGCTTTTAAGAACTCTTACTGTTCACCGCTTTTAAGAACGCTTGCGAGTACTGTGCACCCATAATTCTCACGATCCTGGTCAAATCTTTGTTACACACTTATCGGATTCAACTTGAGTGAATCATAAGCTCGACTCACATAACCTAAAAAATAACCAATAACCCACTGACTTAAACACCAGTTACTCAATACTACCCACTGTTACTATCTCAAATCCATATCTCGTTATCGCAACATATTATTATTAATGTTCCAAACCTGACTACGTTACTCACCATATTATCTCAATCTCATTATCGTACCCCCATTACCTCCGTAATTAATAATATTGCATAATAGGAACACAAAAATAACTATTAAACAACTATGCATTATGAATTATAAGTATAAGGAACATATCCATGTTCTTCTATGTTCGATCGATTGAAGTAATCTCAATCGCTTGAGAAAAGTGTGGTTTGATCTATCGAAGTATGCTCGATCGATTAAAGTCAAGGTGGTCTCGATCGATTGAAGTCATTTCGATTGATTGAGACTCAGGGATGTTCGATTTATTGAACGCAGTTCGATCGCTCGAGCTTCATTTTCTCCAGATTCTGAAGTGAACGTCCAGAATTGGTACGGTGTGTTTGGGTCCTCTTTAAACGTACAAAATAAGTAAAAAACATCACAACTAACCTACTGAGTGAGTTTGGGACTCGCCAAAATTTGCTAAGGGCGCATTTGGCTAAGATTCCAACCTCGAGCTTTAATGGGGTCTCCTCTCTCTCTTCTCTACCTCAGTCTCTTATGTCTCTCTCTGTCTCTTTCCTTTCTCCTCTTCTTCTTCTCCTTCTGCTTGTCTCTCTCTGTCTCTGATTGTGTGTATATATATCTATATGTGTGTGTATATATAGAGGTATGAGTATATGTATATAAACATAAGCACACAAACTCCCTAAACTCTCTTGGTTCAGCAACCACACACAGCACACGAGCATAATGTATATATAGGACGGGAGGGAGTGCAGATGGCAAGGTTTGCGGAAAACCTGGGAATCCAAATGATTACATGTTCGATCGATCGAACTTCCTTCAATCATTCGAACACAGATCGGCCAGTTTAGATCGATTGAAAAGGCTTTGATCGATTAAAGTAGGGTCCACGTATTAAATTCAGGTCGGTAGGGTTTCGATCGATTGAACAAGGTTCGATCGCTTGAACTTTGGAAATGCTCGATCGCTCGAACGAACTTCGATCGATCGAAGATAGAATTTTAAATATGACCAAGGGAAGTATATAGAATCTCTGTGCATAAATAATTATTGAAAATAAGGGGTATTACAAATATACATTAACCACATGAGTCATGGAATCCTAAAACTAACTCCAAAATTCTCCAACAGTACAACCAGAAGTCAAGGATTTCAAGCCACAAGTTGTACCATATTACAAGTTATAGACATGACTACAAGTCCCAAATCTCCCCCCCATTCCCAAGCATGTTACTTATTCTCCGGATATTGCTCCATACCTACGGTGGTTGTTATTTACCACAATAGAAAAGGAAAACGGTTTTCTTAAGCATTACGCTTAGTGAGCAATCTAAACATGATTTAATGCTTAACATGTGGAATGCTACAATTTAACATAAATTATATCCGTAATGGCCAAACCACCGGTTTAATGATTCATTCAGACCCGAAAACCTTTCCTTGGTCCCGTGGCCACTTCTATTCCTTGGACTTCCGTCTTTATCGGATTCTTCTTCTTCGTATCCCTTATTACTCCCAACTAATGAATCATTTCCCTAGTGTTCATTGATTACCACATAATCATATAAACATATAAGCACATAAACATGTAAGCCCAAAGATTTTCATATAATTGACATTTAACTCACAATTTCAAACATCTCAATGACTTCTAAGCATGAATAATCAATACAATAAGACATTCTCATAGCTCCTAAGCATAAATTGTTATCTCTAACATCATTGAAGCCTTGAACATAGTTAAACACAACCATTCTTTAGTGTAGAAAACTCACCTTAGCAAGATCTACCCAAATTAAACCAAGAAGTGCAGAATTCCTCCAAATCCTAGCCCAAAGTTCACTCCGGAGAAATTCCTACAAGAATTCAGCAACTGCATGTCACCGATTAGCGTGAGCTACCAAAATTACGACGATTAAAATGTAAATGAAAGGTATATAAATGATTGTCTCACCTCCACGAGTTCGAATATGGCTTCAGTTTGTGAATTGGACGTTAGACGGCGATGGAACAGCGTGAATTGGGCATCGGCATCTCGTGTTCGTCTTCTCTCTCTCTCCAGTTCTCTCCTTTTTTTTGTTTTAATTTTCTAGTAAATTCCCTTAGAGAATCATCTCCTCTTAACACACACACATGCAACATGTGTTAGGTGTCACCTCCTCAATTTTCCTCTAAGTTCTTATTATGAGATCCCCAAACATTCCATTAACTATCCAATTATCCAAATGAGTATTTGTCTAAGTTCCGTATGGGTCCCAACGTGGGTCCCAAATATTTTGTGAAGTTGCTATCGTACCTACTAATTATGAATCTTTTTCAATTATACCCTTATATGGGTACCCAAACTGGTACTAGAAACTAACATGTATAGCAATATAATATGAAGCCAATTTAAACAAGTATTTATTTAATCATATAAATGCATTTAACATGTAAAATGCAAATCATTTTATCCAGACCCTTAACTGGGTTCCATTCTTTACCTGTCCCACCTCACTGGGGACCTTTCAACTGTGTTCTTCTCTAAACACTTTTCCATGGGCGAGTCCAAGCCTCCCCTTAATCCATTTTATACACTAATCATATTAATTAATGCATATAAAAAATGATAATTAACCCTTTTCCCGGGTATGGGTGTTACATTTCTCCCTCCCGAAAAGGAAGTTTGGTCCCCAAACTTACTCTTACCTCAAGTCTCGAATGGATGCGGGTATTTATCTCGGATTTCATCCTTCTGCTCTCAATTAGCTTCCTCGTTTACCAAACCGTGCTATGCCTTTCAAAGGCGATACTTTCCTCACCTCATAGTAGTAGATAACTATAAATGTTCATTCTTGAACTTTCAACAGTTCACGTATAATAACTTGATTCAAGTCTGACTTCTGACCCTGTATCACATAATGAATTATATTGATTGACTCTGATTAGAGTCTCAATCGATAAACAGCTGGTTCTCTTTCCCCCAGTATTTCAAATGGTCTCAATCATTCTGAAAATTAACTTACTTACCTGAAGTATGTTTTCCAACCCATCTACATCTTGTAGTAAAATATTCTACCATGGTTTAGTTTCTTTTCCATTGCCTCTTAGAAGATTCCGAACCTTTATACAATTCAGAAATTACCTTTTGGTGATAGGATTCTATTTTCATATAACTTCACAATTCATCTTTACACATAACTTGATTAACTTCAATGAATTTGCTACCTGGTTAACATGTCCTCAATCTTCATATGGCAATACCTTATCTCGTCGACTTGGGCATTCCTACCATGAAATTCATTGCAATCATTAGCTACTTATTCTCATTTAACAATCATCAACATCAACTATAATAACCCTGCCAATCTTCCATGGTCCTGTCTTTATTACCAGTTATCTTACATCTCAAAGAATGTCTACGATTTCCATCTGAATGCAATCTGCTCAACATCCAGACTTTGACTTGAACTGATAGTGCTCGGACTTTAAATCAATTCTCAGAGACTGATATCCCTTGTAGTTGATTAATAAGTCATCTCATATAATAAATGTGTAGTTAGTACTATGAATTACCCAATTGGTAGCACATCCTACAATCTTGTCAAAAATTTAGTATCTCATCTGAAATCCCTTCCATAAGCAACCTTTATTAAAATCACATGCTCGGCTTCTAGATTCCAACATATCCTACTGTGAAGTGGAGTCTAATCTTTTTTCTTGTCGTGATCATTCTAAGTCTCCATGCAGTTATTCTCAAATGATCAATATATGGATATAATACTTCTCCCAATCTTTGCTTCAAATATTAGCAACTACACCATCCTTACCCAATTAGCATTGGATTTTTTTTTCATATCGTGGCCTAACATAAGTTCCAGTTACCTTCTCTATTGTACCTTCGATGTTTATAATGCAAGCAAGTATTTGAATATCTGCAATCCACATAATCCTTGCTTGTAGGAATAATACCATTGAATGTTCAATGAAAATAATACCACCAAATTTCAATTCTTACATCTAATAATTTGTCTCATGTAGTTCTACCCTTTGATAAAATTTAAACAATTCTAGCACCAACACTCAATCCAATCCCAATACAAGATTTCACCACAAGCGACAAATTCCTGATGCCGGTATAGATTTCATACATGTCTCTATTCAAATAATTGAAGCTGTAGTACAAACATATTTACTATCAACCCACTATCGATAACAAAATTTTGGTACTCAACAAAGTAGTTAGTATACCCATACAATTATGAATTTAGGTGATTGGCTCAGTTTTCACCAATTCCTTCACATCTCAAGTTCATTCAAAAGAAATAACTCTGGTTAATCACTTCATTAAGGATAGCATCACAAATACTTAGAATAACCATGATGGCCTCAATGATGTCTTCTCAACACCCTTGTTCTAATCTTTCGTTAATAACACCCATATCTAAGGTCATATCAAGGAATACTTAAATCTCTGGAATTAATCAACAAATTATTTACTCGCGGTTCGGATGCTTATTCTCAAGTGTAGCTTCACTCGACCCCAACCATTACTGCTAATTTTGTTTACCCAGTTTCTTTGTTTTGCAACAATTCTAATAATCTCCATCATAACACGTTCAAATGAACAAATTTTCTAGCATACAATTTTCATAACCTGTATTTCTCGTTCCTTTAAGCCCCATAAATTCTTTCAATACGGTACCCCAGATATCATTTATAATCCCATCGCTTCATTGATTGTCTTCTTTTAATCAAACTAACTCAATAGGTTTGATGATTGTTAAGCAATTCATTTACCACCCAAACATTTTCAAGTTCAAGTTAAATCCTTCAAATATTCCATATTGATAAATTCTAATGGTTATCATCATACGAAAATACGACATCATACTAACTCCCTTGAGATTAAACCTTGTTAAATTCAACACCTTACCGATGCCCAATCAACTGCAGCTTGCTTATTCGACTGCAATTTCATATCCAATAGTTTATCAAATTAACAACACTACACCCACCGTAGCCAGCCCTGTATTACCCTTACTTCAGTTACCCCTGGCATACTAGAGCCAATCAAAGAAATCCTGATTAATTATTAATAACCAAATCCCAAATCTAGTGATTTAAGATATCTCTGATTGCCCAACAACTGCTACGATATAATAAGCTTGTGGAATTAACTATATAAACTACAAATAAATAATAATTTTACCTTCTACTTGAAGTCCATAGTGGCTCAAACATAAGTTATGAGCTTCTATCTTCTTGTTATTCTTTCCCTTTTGGCGGTTGTTTAGATCCTGGAGTGGTCATAGGTATTGAAGAACTTGGACCTTCCTGTCATCTACTAGGACAGTTGTGTGCCTGATATCCCGATTGACCACATTTATAACACTTATCCTTAAACTTTGCACTCACGCTTGGACAATTCTTTACAATATGCTCAACCCATCTACAAGCATAACTGACCATAATTTTGCGACATACACCCCAGTGTTGCTTATTACATGTTGAACAGCGTGGCTTTCTCTCCCTCGGTGTATAACTTGTTGATGAACTTCCAATATTTGCTCTTTTACTATTACCTTGGCTTTCACTTGCATTTTCTCCTAATCTTTTACCTTCTTGATGTTGTTGGGACTCTATAGGAAACTCCTCTGCAGTCGGTTGTTCTGTTCTTACCTCAGGATTTGGGTTTTCAGGTTCTTCCTCAACCGATGACATTTTGATTTCCACCATTCTTACTATTATTTCAATGACTCGTTCTACTCGGTCCACCCTTGACGGTGATGTCTGTCTATTTCTCGAATCCATTACTAACAGACAATTAAGCCTGGCATTCACAAGAGCATTCCCATGCATGTTACTATAAATAACATGATATTCATGTTAAACAACTTTTTAAGCATGCTAAATAAACGTGGATGCATGTTTGTGCATGTGGACACGCGGAATTCCACCTCTTGCTGCTTTTAGATTATTTTGAAAAGAAAAAGAAAAGGTCTGTTGAAAACAGATACAGAATCGCCACTTGGTCTTTAAGGAACCAAGAAACCTAATTTTGACTCACCCAAACGGATAAAGGGCACCGGCCCTTCATAACCAAAGAACTTGGCTCGTGATTTTGGTACGAGAGAGGAAGGAGCCTTTATCGCGACTAAAACACCCTCAACTAGCCCCGTCTTTCGACGGACCTCAATTAGCATCCAAATAATCATCTTATACTATGTATGGTTTGACAATTAATACTATGATAGTATATTACATCACATAAGAAAATTTGAAATGGAAGATCTAAAGATAAGATATCATTCATAAGATCTAAGTCAAATATCATACAATATAAAGTGAAAGATCACACAAATAAACCTAGGAAAAATCGTCTAATCATGTATCAAGTAATTAGGCTTCCCTAATCTAAAGGGGACATGAATTGTTCTTGAAGCAAATAATCAAAGAAATAAAAAAAATGCTTAGCAAGCTATTATGATGCATGTTAATCTTTGAGAAAAGAAGATTTCTCAATCCCCGGGACGGATGAGAAAGGAAGACTAGATCGAGGGGGAGCATGAACGTGTGATCAAATTCATTCCTTAAAATCTCCTTAGATTAGGAGTAACAAAAACCCCAAATCTTTGCATGGATGCAATGTATGTATCTAGAATGTGCCGAGGTTGTAGTGTGCTTTGTGTTCATGGATTCCTAGAATGACTTAGAAGTCTAGAATGTGTATGAATGAATGAAATCATCATGGGATATGTACAAATGTAGTATGAACTACTTCCTAAGACATGAACTAATTTGGAGTGTATGTAAGTATCAAATCAAAGGGGGAAAGTAAAAGTGTGCTTGCTGTGAATAGTGGATAGAACAATAACATGATCTTATGAAAATTGAAAAGAGGGGTTAGGAATGTTTTAAATGCATGATTTTTTTATGGAGATCTCCCTTATTGTGTCTAGAACACAACCCAAAAAGCCAATCTTTAATAACTATCATAGATTGAGAGAAATCATATAAACAATAGAGGTCACTCAGAAACAGAGTCTGTACTGTCAACTGAAATGTTGAAATATCTTAGAAAATGAAAACAAATGATCTAGAGGCCCATTTTATATAGAAAGTTCCCTAAGACATTGAAGTTTAAGGAAAAAATAAGTTAGGACCACCCATTTTGGAAAGGTGTTCTGAAAAATAAGTTGAAATTCAACCAAGCTGCTGTGACAGCCGAGGCAGAATGTCTGGAAGGAATGTTTGGGTCCAAATGGACCATTTTCAAGTATTTCCAAGTCAAACCAAAAATCATGGGTGTTCTCTAATGAGTTAGAAAGACTTTCCAAGTGGCCTTGCATCCATACATTGAGCATTGAGTTCTATAGAAATCTTTGAACTCAAATCACTCACTGTTTTGACTCACTGTTTTGAAGATTTTTGGAAAACAAGGTTTATCTCTTGAAATCAAAGTGAGGGTTTTAAGAAGGGGGTTTTGAAATAGATGTTTTGAAAGCATATTTTCAATACTCAATAAAGGTTATATCTACTTATAATGTCAACATCAAACTCATCATCAAGAACCTCCAAGATTGTTGGAGAGATTTATTTTCATTTGAACATAACTTCAAGGATACCTTGGAGGTATTGAAGTTATAATCATCATCTATCAAACATGTTTTTGAGGTCAAGAGCTACTATCCATAAGGATTCACTCACCTCAAACTCCATGTCATCATCTAGATGATGATGAACTAGTAAGTAAATAAAGAAAATAAAAAAGAAATGAGGTAAGAAGAGATGAACATTGTATAAACAAGCAAGTAAATAACAATCAATAGATGATAATCAATGTGATATTGGACTTGTAGTTTCATGATTCACTCATATGTGATGACATTGGACATGGAAGTAGCTTACTCTCTCTTAAATGCTCACTAAAATGGTGGTTGGGTGTATTGAATATGAAGTAAATAGGAGTAATGAAGTAAAGAACAAAGTTTAGAACTCACTTTTGTTTTGAAATCAAAGAAGAAAGCTTCTTTTCTCTCTATCCTAACCTTATCTCTACAACTTTCTCTCCCAAAACTTTTCAAAGCTTACATTTGAAACCCCTCAAATGAAAAGTCAAGGGAGGTTTATATAGGACAATTTGGGGTGATTTTGGGGTTTTAGAAGTGTTCCCATTGGCTCCAAACATCTGAAAACATAGAACTACGTCGTTTTGATTTTTAATTAATCAAAATGGAACCCCAAAAGTAATTGCAAAAACATACTGTTCTGGAGGAGAGTGCCGCGGAAGCACTGGGCTTGTGCCGCAGTGGCAGTGGGCCAGTGCCGCGGCGGCACTGCTCCTCAATCGTCTGGATAATCCTGTTTAGGCCCCCAGAGGTTCCGGTATTCGCGAAAAGGCCCTATTTCGTCCGAAATTCACAGAAAATGCATAAGAACTCCAAATTGAGGTTGTGATATACCGTTGTAAAGGCAATGGAGTCTATTTTTCATAAAAAATAATTTGGGATAGGTCACTTTGAAAAGTTTTGCGGTATTTGTGATAAAAGCCGATTTGATCGCCTTTTTCGCCTTCGAAAATTCGCAATAAAATCGTTTTAATTCCAAAAACTATGTGTGATATACCGTTGGAAAGCTATTGACCTCTAGTATCCATGAAAAATATTTGAAAATTGTTGCGGTGCTCTGGTTCTAAAGTCAAACTTTGGTCAAACTGGTCAAACCTGGGATTCCCGGGAAGTTCTTGAAATCTCTGGGAGCCCCCCAGGAGTTGACATTTTCACTCGATTTTCTTTTAAAACTCATTTTAATACTTTCCACATGATCTAGAATGATCCCGGCGAATTTGGAAGATTTCGGTCAAACTTGGTCAAACTGGTCAACGGGGACTTTCCGGGAACTTCCGGGGGTCTCTAGGAGCTGACGATTTCATCTGATTTTGCTTAAAAACTCGTTTTCTTACTTTTCTTACGACATAGCATGTTTCAAGAACTTTTGGTCCAAATCTGGGAGTTTTCGGGCTTTTAGGGGCATTTTGGTCATTCTGAGCATTTTGAGAAATAGAATTAACTTCCAGGAGTCCTTTTGAGTCTTTTTCGATCATTGTGAACCACCAAGCTATGGGTCTCCTAAATCTGATAGCCGACAAAATGGGGTGTCTACAGTGCAACTATGTGTCGTTATGTGTACACTATCCGTTGTATATGTCACTCGTCCCAAAGGCTCTAGCCTAATGCTTTGATACCAAAAATTGTCACACCCCAAACTGCTTCATGCGGATTAGGACACGTATAACAATGCTACAAGCGCTCAATTATACTAACTAGCAAAGAAATATGCGAATTTTTAAGAACCACATGTGTTTTACAACATAAAAGAGCTCTAATGTGACAAAATAGCCCCAAGGAAAAAATGGTCATTAATAAAGTATAGCAAAATTTATATTAAAAGATAGGTCTTTGAGTCCCGGTTCCAATGCAAAAAACGGCGTGCGAATTCGAATTTTCTAGAAAGAGTTATGTCCGTTTCCCTAAAAGTCGTCTGGCTGAAACCAGACCTGCTGATCGATCTGCCCCAAAATCGGATCGATTTGGTTTTAGCAGAATGGAATTTCTAGTTCCTCCATGTGCTCCGGATCGATCCGCACAAGACCCGGATCGATCCAAATTCTGCAGAACTTGATTTTTAGCAATTTTCCCTGTTCTACAAGTTCTAAACCATGCCAAAACCAAACCAAACCAAACCTTATGGATACTTCCAAAACTATTTCAAAACATATCTAGATGTCTTCAAACATCAAATAAACATGTGAAACACCATTACAACTACATCAAACACAAATTCAACCCCATTTGAAATGAATTAAGTTATTGGATTGCACTCTTGATAAAACTAACATAAGTATCAAAGACTATCGGAAAAATGTATTCAAGAATCTTGCAACCAACCGATTTCTAACCAAAACATGTACGAAGTATTTGTGGCACGTTTCCGAACTTGCCAGAAATCCTAAATCCAATAACTTACCCAAAACTAAACATTCACATAGAAAATTACATAAGTTTCTTCAAATATACATTAACCACATAAGTCATAGAATCTTAAAACTAACTCCAAAACTCTCCAACACTACAACCACAAGTCAAGGATTTTAAGCCACAAGTTATACCATATTACAAATTATAGACATAACTACAAGTCCTAAATCTCTCCCCCATTCCCAAGTACGTTACTTCCTCTCTGGATATTGCTCTATACCTGCGGTGGTTGTTATTTACCACAACAGAAAAGGAAAATGATTTTCTTAAGCATTATGCTTAGTGAGCGATATAAACATGATTTAATGCTTAACATGTGCAATGCTACAATTTAACACATAAATCATATCCGTGATCGCCGAACCACCGGTTTAATGATTCATTCAGACCCGAAGACCTTCCCTTGGTCCCGTGGCCACTTCTATTCCTTGGACTTCCGTCTTTATTGGATTCTTCTTCTTCGTCTCCCTTATTACTTCCAACTAATGAATCATTTCCCCGATGTTCGTTGATTACCACATAATCATATAAACATATAAGTACATAAACATGTAAGCCCAATGATTTTCATATGATTGACATGTAACTCATAATTTGAAACATCTCCATGACTTCTAAGCATGAATAATCAATACAATAAGATATTCTCATAGCTCCTAAGCATAAATTATTATCTCTAACATCATTGAAGCCTTGAACATAGTTTAACACAACCATTCTTTAGTGTAAAAAACTCACCTTAGCAAGATCTACCCAAATAAAACCAAGAAGTGCAGAATTCCTCCAAATCCTAGCCCAAAGTTCACTCTGGAGAAATTCTTACAAGAATTCGGCAACCGTGTGTCACCGATTAGTGTGAGCTACCCAAATTATAACGATTAAAACATAAATTAAAGGTATAGAAACGATCGTCTCAGCTCCACGAGTCCAAATACGGCTTCAGTTCGCGAATTGGATGTCGGACGGTGACGGAACGACATGATTTGGATGCCGGCGTCTCGTGTTTGACTTTTCTCTCTCCGGTTCTCTCTTTTTTTTGTTTTAATTTTTGTAAATTCCCTTGGAGAATCATCTCCTCTTGACACACACATGCAACATATGTTAGGTGTTACCTCCTCAATTGTCCTCTAAGTTCTTATTATGAGATCCCCAAACATTCCATTAACTACCTAATTATCCAAATGAGTATTTGTCTAAGTTCCATATGCGTCCCAATGTGGGTCCCAAATATTTTGTGAAGTTGCTATCACACCTACTAATTATGAATCTTTTTTCAGTTATACCCTTATATGGGTACCCAAACTGGTACTAGAAACTAACACATATAGCAATATAATATAAAAGCAACTTAAACATCTATTCATTTAACCATATAAATGAATTTAACATGTAAAATGCAAATTATTTTATCCAGGGCCCTTCACTAGGTCCCATTCTTTACCTGTCCCACCTCACTGGGGACCTTTCAGCTGTGTTCTTCTCTAAACACTTTTCCACGTGCGAGTCCAAGCCTCCCCTTAATCCATTTTATATTCTAATCATATTTGTTAATGCATATAAAAAATGATAATTAACCCATCAAAGGGAAGTTGTGCATAAGTGAATTCATTCGAAACTTAGCATAGCCATCGGGGCTCTCCCTATAATTTACAACGTCCGCCCTGCTTAAAGCTGTGACGAAGTCATCATGATCCAAGGTCTTAGTACTCCTCATAGTGGGTGGAGGAGCCATTGGCACATAAAATGCAGGAGCAACGAGGGACTATCTAGTCACCCTCTCACCCAAGTACCACTCTTTGCAAGCCTCTCCAACCATCAAAATTTTCATCTTGGAGAAACCTGAGGTAGCCTGCAGCTCCACACTTGCCTCCGGGGAAGCCGCAGATCATGGATTCCATATCAGATGAACATCCCTTAGGTTGGTGAGAAGATTTCTATAACTAATGAAATCATGGGCCCCAACTTTTTGACCCGTCGCTCCTTTTCTCCATTTTAAGCCCTGGGAAAGGATGGTACTCTTGTCCGCTTTGGTGCTGGGGGCTCTCATGCAAAGATACTCATAGGACCATATCTGCAGGGAAAACATCAAAAAGGTGAGTCTAATGGTTGAAAGAAAATTAGGGAAAATTTTTAAGGGTAAAAGAATAGATAAAAAGTAAAATTATACCTTTCAAGCCCTCCAGAAACCTCCAGTAGAATGAAAATTGCCCCGAGAAACATCGCTCATATGGCGGTAAAGGGTGGCTAAACCTACTCCTCCCTAATTATACTGGTTAACGCTATCAATATCTTCCAAGGATGCCAAGTAGGCCAGAATAATCTTGTTCCCCCTAGTGCTCATCAAAGAGTAGCCCAGCACGTACGTAATGAACGCTTGGATCAACTGGTCATCAGTAATGTCTTGACCCCTGAAGGTATCAAGAAACTATTTTTTTGGGACAATAAGATCCCCAGGATGAGCGCCAAGCAGGGTAATGATCAGTTCATGTTGACTGCTAATATCGTCGAATCGAGCCACAGGGAGGCTGCTAAAAGGAATGCCAATGATCATCACAAAATCCAGTGGGGTCATCGTCATCTCCCCAAAAGGAATGTGGAAGGTATTTGTGGTGTCCCACCATCACTTTGCTAGGGCTTGAATTTGAGCCATGTCATTGGAGCTTTTCTCTAAGAGTTGTACAAAAAGCCTAAAGCCAGCTACATTAATTCTTTCTTTGACAGTATCAGGGCGTTCCTTATACCATATATACCCGTGAGCCAAGCTCCCGTGGCCTTTAAGTGCATCTTCGGGCACTTGAGAAAAAAAAAGAGAAAATGAATAAAATGAAATGAAAAATAAACAATAAGCAGGCTAGGTGGGAAGTGCTGCGGATACCAAGAGCGAAAGTATCTGTATGGGGCTGAAGTGCTGTGGATACCAAGAGTGAACGTATTTATGCAGGGTCAAAGTGTTGCAAATACCAAGAACGAACATATCTGTACAAGGCCAAAGTGATGCGGATACCAAGAGCGAACATATCTGTGCGGGGCTGAAGTACTACGGATACCAAGAGTGAAAGTATCTGTGTAGGACCAAAGTGTTATGGATACCAAGTGCAAATGTATATGTGTGGGGGCCGAAGTGCTGCGGATACTTAGAGCAAACCTGCTTTGACACCAGGGCTTTATGTGTGAAGCATAGTCTAGTCAATTGCATTTTGAGAAAACAAACCTGCATTGGCACTCGGGCGTAATGCGCGAAGCGTAGCCCAGCCAATTGCGTTTTTTAGAAAGTGAACATACGTTGACACCGGGGCATAAGGTGTGAAACGCAGTCCAATCAATAGCACTTATCCAGGAGATAATGAAAACCCATGCATTAGAAGCATAAAGCTTATAATACATCAATAAGCATTGAAATAATATAATTTTGAATCGCCGAATTGGCATTACATGAAAGCGTGAAGCATGAAATTGCATTGGCAACCATCACTGCATAGGCACGTGCATCATGATAGGATAGGTGCATTCATCTGTATGTCAACTTGGGCTTGTATGTGATCCCCTGCTCCAACTACATCCTAGTCTTATTCCCGTTGGGATACGTAGGCAACTCACCATTGAGCACGACCAGCACCAACCATCTAGGCTCCTATTTTTGCAATGCACTTTGTTTTTTATCTGAATCCGATAGTTTGGTCAAAGGCTTGCCTTCATATAGGCTTCGGCATTCACTTGTGATACGCATTGCTTCACAAGTTCTGCCGAAGAGGGACAAACTATAGACACTCCAATTCTGACCGACCGTTGAATTTGGGGGATGATTACCTCCGAAACCGATGATGATAATGTCTGACGAAATTTAAAGATCTTTAAAGTGATTCAAGCTCTTCGGAGGTTCTTCAATCTCGATAAAATTTTTAAGAGAGAGAGAGAGAGAGAGAGAGAGAGAGGCAAGGAATTTTCGGGTGTGCAATACGTATATAAAAAAATTTAGTTTGAAAAATAAAAGAAAATGGGGGGTTGTTTTGTTATAAAAGAAAGTGAAAAAAAAAGAGAAAGAAAAAGGAAAAAAAATTTTAAAAGGGGGAAAAAAAGGAAAGAAGAAAAGAAAAACCAAAAAAAAAATATCTATATATTTAATATATATATATTATATATAAAAATAAGAAATAAATGATAAAAAAAAGGGGCAGAATTCTATTAGGGGCGGCACGCGGCAAAGCCGGCGGTACTCGCTGAGTGCCGCAGACAAGTCAGCGACTGTCGCGGCCTATAACAGTCTGTTTTTTTTAGAATATGTATTGAACTCTAGAAGATGCCATGGCATAGGCCCAAGCACCCCGAAATTATCCAATTAACCTCTCAAGGTTAGTCTATATAAGGAGATATGCATCTCCATTTCAAGGGAGACAACAAATATACAAGAATTTTCATATAGAATTGAGAGATTTTAGAGAGAGAAAGAGAAGAATTAAAGAAGCCATTGAAGAACTTAAAGAGTGTTTGAAGATCTTCATCAAAGCAAGAAGAAAACCTGAGTTTATTGGAGGTAATCCTCTCATTCTAATTAAATTTAGTATAAAATTCAATCACAAATCATAAAACTCTAGGACGTTTGACACAATTTTCAAAAAGTCTCTTCTTACCCCATTTCATCACACACCACTTGAATGGTGATTGAATTATCATCTATTTTTTGATTTGGATCTAGTCGATCATGGATTATGTGTTGTAACAAGCTCTTTTTAAAAGAAATTTTGCTTTGAATCACCAATTTAGTTTGACTTCTCTCTTCATTTGTTCATACTCTTCTCCTTTTTATCATCAATTTAGTTTGACCTCCAAGGACCATTAACTTGGGAGGAGAATTGAATAAAATGAATTAATGTTCCTCAAGGATCATGTGTTTGGGAGAGGAATAAGATGTAGATCTAGTTGTTTTCATAATTTGATTGATGTATCTAAGCATTCAAAATTCATAGGATTGAATAAGTCCTTGATGTTCTCTTGCTAGATCTTCAATGTGAGATCTATGATGGAGATCCTCTAAGGCTAAATCCATGAATCTCTTTTGTATTTCATTGTTACTTTGATGACCACAATCATACTTGATCTAGATTCTCTCTAGAATCATAGGACAAGTTTGATTCAAATTATGAATACCAATTCAACAATGGTGCAGTGAATTCATTAACCAACTGTGATCAAAGATTTTTAATTAAATCATGATCCATTGGAATTGAATGAGGCCAATTGAAATGTGTTCATAACACAAAGATCTACCATTGCATTTTTTTTGTTTTGTCTTAATTATGTGGTTAGGTTGGTTTGATCTTAGGATTTGTGAACTAGTCACTCTCTGCCCAAAATTTCAGAATAGTAAGTTAGTATTGATTTGAATAGATCAGAGCCTTAACCAAACATTTTTTACTCCAAAGAAATTTTTCTATAAAGTTAAATGTGCTAGTAAGATCCCTTAAAAAGATTGAAGTAATTCAGATTCATTTACTATTTTTAGAAAATCACAAAAAATCCCTGGACAAAGAGTTAATAAATTCTGAGTGATGTCTGGTTTTAGTCCAATTCCTAGAGATTTGACCGTTTGATCAAATTTTCTTTTTGGGGTTAGAAACTAGACTCACAGAGGCACATCATATCCAAAAATTACTAAGATCAAACCAAGGGAAGTATGATTTTCCTATTTTTGAAAGTCTGATCTGCTCTCTGTAAATTCTGAAATTCTGTGATTGATTTGATGAAATTTGTGAATAATGATCCAAAAGACTTTTCTATGACCTAAGGCTTAAACCGTGTTTTGAATAATTTTAATTAAGCTTAAATCTATAGGCTAAATGATCCAAATTAACAAATGATTCATAGCTTATTCTTGTTCATGTTCATACATTCATCACATATGTATAAGATTCTAGCAATTAGGACTTTATTTTTTATTAAGTAAGTCATAATTAGTTGAACCTAGATGTGGGTTCCTTGTAATCATGTTGGGATTGTATCATCTTTATATGGACATTATATTGGCTCCTAGTTGAGACTTGTATATATATAGAAGTGTTGTAATTTCAACTAGTTAGAAGGAATTCATGATTATGTCAACTTCTTCAATGTTTGATAGATTTAAGCTAGGAGTAGTGCATAATGTTTATGATTTGATAGTATATTATATTCAAAGCATGTGAACTAACCCTTTATTTTGTAATGTTATGGAGGTACAATGTCACACCCCAACCCGCCCCTGCGGGCTAGGACACGTGTAACAAGGCCAAGAACAAAACAATTATTTTTAACGTTCCAAAAATAACATTTAAAGTGAAATACCAGGGGTAAAATATAATTTTATCAAATAAATTAATAAAAAGGAATAAGATAAAATTTTGAAACCATCAAATGGTACTTGGGCAAAGTTTCCTCTATTACAGCACCATTCACCCTGTTTTCATGAACTAAAATATTTTTAACCCCTGTTACACTCATTTATTTAAATATTCAAAAACACATCAAAACCCAACTAAATATATAGATTCATTCCAATATAATAAAAGTTAAAATCATAACTTCTAATATGTTCTTATACACAAAGTTGTAATCATTATACCACAACTCCCAACCAACTCCAACTAATAATTTAAAAATAAATAAAATGAATAATACAAAACCCATCTTAGCAAACCCAGCCCCGTGGTCTTGATCATTTCTCATTGTGTTGTTCATCTGAACCTGCGTGGTTATTAGCCACAAAAATCGAATAAGCTTTCGCTCAGTGAGTACGTGGTGCTAATCATGCAATTGGAGTATTTAATGATTCATTACACCAATTAAACATTCACAACAATAATTGGTCGCAGGCGTGTCAAGTAATCAACCACCATCGTTCTGGACCCCTGATTCCGGGCTATTCTCACTTTTTTTCCGTCGCATATAGCGAAATCACACTCATTCATTTGTGACCGTAGTCAATTCGTTCATGTGGTCGTCACCACTATCCCCTTTTCTCTGAGGATTTCAACATCTCTCTGTCCCTTATATATGGGCTAACTAATGGTGATTATCACTTGAGACCCTTTGACCCAAATAAGCACATAAGCAACTCAACATGTCAACATGACAATTTCATCATTTTTGGACATATTTTTAAATAATAATTAATCACATGCTTTCCTACTTAATCACAATTAAGCAATTTAAGCATTCACTAACAAATAAATAACATTAAACATCCAATTTTTGGGATTAGGACACTCACCTCGCAAATAGTTCCAAAATAAGCCTAGAATTCCCAAATTTATTCGCAAAACTAGCTCCTAATGATTCCAATTATAATCCTATACAATTTTGGTAAACTAAATATTACCAACCCATTTGGGTCACGAAAAATCTATCGATTAAACTCAAATTAAAATATACCATAAGGTTAGGCTTACCCCCACGAGTCCAAATATGACCTTGTGTCGTGATTTAGGCAACATATGACGAAGCTGTGGCAGTGAGAAGGTAAAACCCTCCTCTTCCTCTACTTCTCTCGCAGCTCTCTCTCCCTCTCTGCTTCTATTCACTTTTTTTTTTCTTTTCTATTGTTTTTTTTTTTTTATGATACACTACTATAGTTATATATATAAATATAATATGCATATACACACTACATCACCTCCGCCGCCGCCTACACTGAGCACACGTTCACTTTTCCTTTTTTTTTTTTTTGGAGCCACATGGAATATTCTCAAGAATATTCCTCAACTTAGCTCTATTTCTATTTAAATCCCCCATAGTTTTCTATATTTTTATGAAACTCGCTAATATTAAGATTAACTACCCAATTTCTAAGTGAATTTATATCTATGTCACGCATGAGTCCCAAACGTGGTCCTAAATATTATGTGAAGGCACTAATTAGCCTACTAATTATGTCATGTGTCTAATTACGCCCTCATAAGGGTACCCAAACTCGTCTCATAAATAATCATGAACAATAATAGAATATTAAAACACTTAACATATCATCAATTAAATAATCATATGGTATCAGCATGTATCATAATGTACACATTTATATTTACATGTCTACCATTTAACCACATAAATGCACATTTATGCAATTTATATTATCCAAACCTCTCTTGGATCACACTTTCATATCTGTCCCACCTCTAGTGGAACTTTCAACTGTGCCATTTATCAAGCACTTATCACATGGGATAATTGAAACTTACCCAAATCATCACATGCAATTGTTTATATTAATTAATGCATGTCAAAATAAATAATACTACCTTTTTCCGGGTACGAGTATTACATCTCTCCCTCCCTTTTAGGAAGTTTGTCCCCAAATTTTTCTCACTTCCCGAATCAAATGGATGTAAGCGTTTCTCCTCAAACATTTACTGATTCATATGCAACAAGAAGATTATAATATACATGATACCCACTAGTGTGACCACATTCGCAACTGACTGGTCCCCATTCTTTTCAATATTTCCAATTGAAGTACTGAAATTTTAATCTCATTTGGTTCTTCATACTATACCATTGTCTGAAGATAAAACTTCTAGAAGTATTTCTCTCCCCACAGTAGTCATTTCCCAATCATTCTAGAATAAAACCCACTTGCATTTATTATATTTCTCCATCAGATATCAGCGGATTATAAAATATCTCGCAAAAAGTCCAGTTCCACTTCCATTGCTTCTTGCAAGATTCCATAACTTCTTCTTAATCGACTACTTCCTTCTGGGATGACAAGTGCTAATATCCGCATAATTTCATAATTCTTCTCTCCTATAGGTTGTTTAATCCCAACAATCTGCAGTTTCAATCAATAATCACATTCTGATTGGATTAACCTGTCGACAAATCATTTATACAATAACACCTAATTCTTGTTGACTTTGGCAATGCCGTCATGGAATTTAATACAATAAACATTCAATTTCAGATTGTCAAAAATATCAATCAGAATAATCTCATGGACCTTCATTGTTTCTGCTCTTATACCACATATCACAAAGAATGCTTTACATTTCTCATTTGGAAGTAGCTTTCTCAGTATCTTGGTTAAAACTTTTACCTAATAGTATTTAAATGTCAAATCAATCTTCATGAAGACTTGTGCCCGTGTAACTAATTACTAAGTCATCATAACAATGAAATACAATTAGTAGTGTCGCAGACCCAATTACTAACGTATTAGACACTAAAATCTCATTATATACCTCAATATTTCTTCTGAACTCATTCCCTTGAGCTATCTTCACGCAAAGACATATTTGACCTTGAGATTCTGATACATTTTACTGTAGAGGAGAGTTTAATCACTTTCCTTGCAATGCTTTATCACAAATTTCTAAAACAGAAACTCAAATCAATCTTCAAGTCAATTTCCGCTCATTTGTTATAGCAGTGCTGGTTGATCTCAAATTTTTTTTATTAGCATTCCCCCCAATTTTCGGAACAAATTTAGTTTATAATAAATTCTAACTCTTGACTTAAATCCTTTCTGAATAGTCAGCGCGCCCACTAAACCCCTGTTGATCTCTAATTCGAGCACTAACGATCATTTGTCTTCACCTGATTAATATAAAATTCCAGACTACAGCTATCACGAGTTCCAACTGTTCTCCGTACCATGTATTCAATTGTCGTTGTTTAACTAAATATTCGAAGGCATGACAATTAATATAAACTTCCGACTCGTAAGAATATTGCTGCCCAATGCTCAATATATATAGAAAGAATACCATGAACTCTAGATCATGTACCAGATAATTCATGCTATGAAATTTTAACCATATGCAGTATAAATTACTGTTGCATCAACATATAACCCAATCCCAACACAAACCTTTGCAATAATAATATCAATATCATCATAGATCGATTTTCTCTGGTTGTTGAGAACTTCACTGTAACCGATATAAGTTTTACACGTATTCTTGCACAGAAGAGAAATCTTCATTATATTTTTAATAATACCCAGTCAATCCTGTAACTTCAAATTCATGTTAACTTCATAAGTCCCGATTGATTACTTCCCAAAAACACCCACAAAATCTCTATCCCTTTAAATCACATATTCCAGAAACACAACTCATCCACCAGATGTTCAACATAAGACAAAGCTTCACAATTCTCAAACTATTCAGATTGTAGAACTTGTCTTTCGATTTACACTGTCTAAGCCCTAATATATAAAATCGATACTCATTTGTCCCCTCCTTGTAGCACTTACAATCAATAAGCAACTGATTTTGTTGTGATAAAACTTGAATACGATTCAACACTCCTCAATATCAAATTTTCTCCTGTTACCCAAGTATACAATACTCCCAATCAATAAGCAACACCATCATATGTTCGAGAAATACAATACTCACCAGTTATTGTAGCTCAATACCCACTTATCTCCAGAACATATCTTTAAAATGAAGTGCTACATTGCTCTTTCATACTCACCTTGTAACTAAGAATATCCCAACTCAGTTCCCAAGAAATAATTTGATACTTCTTACAACGCATCAGCCAAAATTATGTATTTGCAACAAACAGTATTTAGAATAATATGTATAATATCACAAGTTACTTTCAGACCCTTTTTCTTACAAAGGTCATTTGGAATTCATTTAAAAATTTAATATTCCAATTTAAAATCAAAGTAAAAAAAAAAATGTATTCATTGAGCTTCCTAGCCCAATAGCATTCATTTAAAATCTCCCTCTCCATAGAATAAAAACATTTACACAACTTTCATATAATCAAAATATTTTCCATTAATAATTCATTTGAATAATAATTGAAATACCTACATTTGATTAAAACTCCTTTCACTAGTTTCCCCCTTCTATTCAAATTGGGTCAAATTCAACCACTTCCGTTTATCAAAATATTTTTAAACACTTCCTGATTCACAATAAATCAGGTTTTTTTTTTTTCCACAAGAGATGATTTTAAAATAATTTCTACTCATTTAAACATATATAAACTCACTTAATGTCATTCAAATATCTCTGAAATTTTGAATACATTATTAGTAGCTAAATTCAAAGTCTGAAAGTTTCTAGTGACATACTAGGATACTTGACAATTGCTACAGTGCAGTGCAATAGTCAGATCTCAATTGCTTACATATAAAGTACAAAGAAATAATAAAAATACAATTACCTGATGCATATGGTGGTTGAACAGATCTTGGAGTGGTTAGGATATCAAATTAAACTTGTAAACCCATTCCCGAATTCAGATATCTGATAGAAAATTCTGATACCCCGTGTAACCAATCAACCCCATGAGTTATTCATGTAACACAACTACTTAGTCTTGATCTCAATCAACTATATCCTTAAGCAGAAGAGAATAATTTATAACCATAGTAATACCCAATCATTAGGAAACATAATAGAAAAGCCTGTTACTTTTAGTTGACCCCAAATCTACTATTCATACTGATACGTTGGAGAACCAATCATTATTTGATAATAAAAGAGGCATCCCGATAATAGAAATAAATAAATTTATGTTGAGAGATTCCTCAACAAGCCAAGATAACTCAAGCGACTGGATAAATCTCCAAATATCTCATAACGTTAACAAACTCAATATTTCACCCTCAGTCCCCAGAGAATATATAAGGAGTTCAATAAATACCCCCGAAAATCATTGCCGAAATTGAGAAATAAGAGATAATAATAATATCGTATCTGATCATGAGGCCCATATAAATCATGAGAAATCCAGAATTCCCCAAACTATAATATTTGAATACTAGAAGACCCACCGTAAATAAAGAAATCCAGATGTCCATTTTCTTGGCAGAAAATAAGAAATAATTTTCACTAATAATAATACCCAGTAATATTCGGAAGAGATCCATATCCACAATCATAACCCAATACTCAATAACCCTTCATTAAGTCAATATCCTTGATAATATAATATCAAACAAATCATTTCAGAATGACTAACTCAACTCTTGATTTCGCATTCTGGATGCTTAATGGAAACCCATCACTGGTGTTATCAAATTCAGAGTTTTCTTACCAAATTCTCAATTCCCCTTTCAACTGAATCAATTCAGCATATAGGAAAACATTTCCCTTCATACTCCATTTTCCACAATGAAGTTTCTAACCATCTCTCCACATATTATAATATGTAGAATGCATGCAACATAATATGCATGTTCAACAACATTTAAATCACGTGCAGTAAACATGTATGTCTCTACATGTAGCTACGTGTCATGATTATACATGCATTTTATTTTAATTTTTTTTTTAATTTTAATTTTTTTTTTACGCGTCGTATTCGTCTCTCGTCCCCAAAAGCTCTAACCTATTGCTCTGATACCAAAACTGTCACACCCCAACCCGCCCCTGCGGGCTAGGACACGTGTAACAAGGCCAAGAACAAAACAATTATTTTTAACGTTCCAAAAATAACATTTAAAGTGAAATACCAGGGGTAAAATATCATTTTATCAAATAAATTAATAAAAAGGAATAAGATAAAATTTTGAAACCATCAAATGGTACTTGGGCAAAGTTTCCTCTATTACAGCACCATTCACCCTGTTTTCATGAACTAAAATATTTTTAACCCCTGTTACACTCATTTATTTAAATATTCAAAAACACATCAAAACCCAACTAAATATATAGATTCATTCCAATATAATAAAAGTTAAAATCATAACTTCTAATATGTTCTTATACACAAAGTTGTAATCATTATACCACAACTCCCAACCAACTCCAACTAATAATTTAAAAATAAATAAAATGAATAATACAAAACCCATCTTAGCAAACCCAGCCCCGTGGTCTTGATCATTTCTCACTGTGTTGTTCATCTGAACCTGCGTGGTTATTAGCCACAAAAATTGAATAAGCTTTCGCTCAGTGAGTACGTGGTGCTAATCATGCAATTGGAGTATTTAATGATTCATTACACCAATTAAACATTCACAACAATAATTGGTCGCAGGCGTGTCAAGTAATCAACCACCATCGTTCTGGACCCCTGATTCCGGGCCATTCTCACTTTTTTTCCGTCGCATATAGCGAAATCACACTCATTCATTTGTGACCGTAGTCAATTTGTTCATGTGGTCGTCACCACTATCCCCTTTTCTCTGAGGATTTCAACATCTCTCTGTCCCTTATATATGGGCTAACTAATGGTGATTATCACTTGAGACCCTTTGACCCAAATAAGCACATAAGCAACTCAACATGTCAACATGACAATTTCATCATTTTTGGACATATTTTTAAATAATAATTAATCACATGCTTAAACATCCAATTTTTGGGATTAGGACACTCACCTCGCAAATAGTTCCAAAATAAGCCTAGAATTCCCAAATTTCTTCGCAAAACTAGCTCCTAATGATTCCAATGATAATCCTATACAATTTTGGTAAACTAAATATTACCAACCCATTTGGGTCATGAAAAATCTATCGATTAAACTCAAATTAAAATATACCATAAGGTTAGGCTTACCCCCACAAGTCCAAATATGACCTTGTATCGTGATTTGGGCAACATATGACGAAGCTGTGGCAGTGAGAAGGTAAAACCCTCCTCTTCCTCTACTTCTCTCGCAGCTCTCTCTCCCTCTCTGCTTCTATTCACTTTTTTTTTCTTTTCTATTGTTTTTTTTTTTTATGATACACTACTATAGTTATATATATAAATATAATATGCATATACACACTACATCACCTCCGCCGCCGCCTACACTGAGCACACATTCACTTTTCCTTTTTTTTTTTTTTTGGAGCCACATGGAATATTCTCAAGAATATTCCTCAACTTAGCTCTATTTCTATTTAAATCCCCCATAGTTTTCTATATTTTTATGAAACTCGCTAATATTAAGATTAACCACCCAATTTCTAAGTGAATTTATATCTATGTCACGCATGAGTCCCAAACGTGGTCCTAAATATTATGTGAAGGCACTAATTAGCCTACTAATTATGTCATGTGTCTAATTACGCCCTCATAAGGGTACCCAAACTCGTCTCATAAATAATCATGAACAATAATAGAATATTAAAACACTTAACATATCATCAATTAAATAATCATATGGTATCATCATGTATCATAATGTACACATTTATATTTACATGTCTACCATTTAACCACATAAATGCACATTTATGCAATTTATATTATCCAAACCTCTCTTGGATCACACTTTCATATCTGTCCCACCTCTAGTGGAACTTTCAACTGTGCCATTTATCAAGCACTTATCACATGGGATAATTGAAACTTACCCAAATCATCACATGCAATTGTTTATATTAATTAATGCATGTCAAAATAAATAATACTACCTTTTTCCGGGTACGGGTATTACATACAATTTCTCGACTCTTCTCTAGTTTATTTTATTTTTTGATTTTATTAATTTTCAACTCCATGTGTGACACCTTAGACTAGGTCTTGATTTATGTGTGTATATATATGTGATTAGAGACCCTTTTCCTAGGATTTCTACTTTTGTATACATTGCACGTTTTCCATTTCAAGAATGGATCTCGGGTAAGTTCTCTTGTTTGTTATTGCATATAATTTTGCTTGTTATTTGAACTATGTGATTTTGTATGCCGTTCTATCGTTAGCAATATTGTACCTCTTTTGACATGCTTTTGTAATGTATATTTATATCTATGTATTAGTTGAGGAAACGCTTAGATTTTTAATTTGATTAAAAGGATATTGAGTAAAGGCCTATCATGAGGGTGTTTTAGTCCGCCAGGGTTCCTTCCCCTCTCATTCCATAATTTTCGGACCTACGAATCTCTGGTTTCCAAAAAGATCAGTTTGCTTTTAAAATGATTTCTTAATTTTTCTTTTAAAAATTAAGTTTTGACTCGTATTTGAATCTGAAAAAATTTAAAAAGCATGGTTAGCCTGCGATATCCACACTTACCTCAAGGATTTCGCTCTTACTTGATGAATTAAGAGCCTAGTAAGGTTCAAGTATAAATCCTATACAAAATATACAAGTTATAAGCTAAACCCCCCGAATTGGGCTGCGGGAAAACTGTCTTAGAAATCCTTAAGATTAGTACTAACGCGTTAGACTCACCTCTAGGAGTCCGAAAATGTAGCCTGATTCAAAAATAAATGTCAAACGGCACGTCGTTTGTCGTCACGAGCGTCGCCGAGCTTCCGCTGATATTTCTCTCGTTTATCTTTTCTCTGTAAAATATCCTAACTAAAGAAGAAGATGAAGACTCCTAATGAGTCATCAGACACTTGTCTTCTATATGCAAATCCAAGGTTTGCAATTCTATTATGACCTCCCCAATGTTTTACTAGTTTTGCAATTATACCCCTGCTAGTTATTAAACTTATTAAAACTTTCTCAAACTTAAACAGGTGTTTGTCTATGTCATGTATGGTTCCCATAAGTGGTCCCACATAATATTATAAAGTTGCTAATTGATCTACTAATTATGCAACGTGTCCAATTTGCTCTTACAAATATAATCCCTAACGGACCATAGAAGTGGTCTCTAACAATTAACGTGTGATTAAAACAACATAATAATATTAATTACATATGCCTTAATAAATAATTAATCACGTAAGTTTTATTTCCCATATTGGTCCTGATGATGCCAAAAATTGGTAAGAGTAAAGTAAAGCAGTTTAAGGAGAGTGAGAGTGAGAGACTATTTTTTGTATGTGGTTCGGCCCTGTTAATGAAGGTACCTACGTCCACGGGTGTGTCTGAGCACGTTCACTAGCAGATCACCGGCGGGCCTGATGAGCCAACAAAGAAGGGCGGCACTACCAGTAATACCGGCCGGGTGTATGTGTATAATGGTGAATTTTATAGAGGTGTTGTGTAGACTAAAGAGTTGGCCGTGTTGGCTGAAAAGTTGGCCCCTTCAATGGGGGGTGAGATGTCTCTTTTATAGATGTAAGAGACCCACTCGTACATGGATAAGGAAGTATAATCCAATTGATATAGATTAGCATTAATTGTGGGGATTTCCTAATTGGATTAGGAAATAGCTTGCACTTTCCATTAGTCTTCTAGCTTGAGTAGGAAACTGCCCGTAATGCTCGGGATCACGCCTGGGATGCTCGGGACATGCTTGTGGGCCCGGATGGGCTGTTCCTGCAGTGGGATGTGCTTGTGCGGTTTTCCCGACCTGTTGGCCGGGTCGTGGATGAACCGCTCAAGATGAGTAGACTAAACCGCTCGGGCTGATGCTTGTCCGAGGAGTTGTGTATGATTTGACCGGGGCATGGACTAGCTGCTGATTTGAACCGCTCGGTCATAGGATAGAGCCAATTTTGGGTGTATCAGGTCCCATCACACAGGGACCTCTCATAACTGTCCCAAACTGGAATTGTCACTTGGCCAATCTCTGGGTTCCAAATTGGACACCCCTAAACATCTTACTGAGTCAAAATTCACTTAACACGTATAATCACATCATCAATAAAATGTTAATATGCATGTTAAATGCATATAAATATAACCAGCGGGAGCGGGTATTGCATATACCTCTTGTGCTTTAAACTCCTTGTGAATGCCTTGCACCAGAATTTCCCGAGGCCTCCTCTCTAGATGGTCTTCACTCCTATGACTTCGGTGGATGAACCCTTGAAGACCCGGACTTGTGGGAATCCTTCTTTGAGAGAGAAAAGCCTTAGAAAACCTTAAAACAGTTTCTGGAGAGTTGGGGCAAGAAAAATGACGCCTAACCTAATTCTGCTCGTAGCTCTCCTATTTATAAGTTTTCTAACTGACCTTATGACCAATTGATTGCCCAAAGTGGCAATTGATTGCTCATTAAGGCAATCGATTGCCTAAACAATTGATTGATTTCTCCATCTCTCTCTAGTCTTTGTATATCCTGTGGAGCTAAGAGTGGGACTCATATGTTATTTATTGTTGGGTCGGATCAGTTATTAATTCTCATGATCAAACTCTTTGATCAATAAATTAACTAACTGATCAATTAACGTTTACTCCACTATAAAACGATTACTGCACTCCAATGCAAGAGAACAAAATCTGAGGCAGGAACTAGACTTGTATGATTGCACTAATGTCCCTCTACTATCTGTTAGGAAACTGCTTTCCTAGAATCCGTTGACAGTGCGCATAAGTTGGTACTGCAAAATTTTACGTGAAAGCTACAATAACCCTACAAGGGCAGAACTAAGGTTACCTTGAACTGCAAAAATGGATTGTTGTAGTAGACGAATCGAGAACACGGGCTCGATAATAGTTCACGATCTTTTACCATATTCCTCTACTGCCAGAATATCGAACTAAGTGTGGGCTCTATCAAAATCCTTTTAGTTTTCTGCTCTCCCTTTTTACGCTCTCTTTTCTATTTCGAGTTATAATACTCTATGTGGAAAAATGCAAACTGAGAGGAGAGCCAAAGCAGCATATATATAGGCTACGATAGGGACCATAAGAAGTCAATAAGGAATAGGCTTCCTTATGGAATTAGGAAACTCAAATTCGAACCGAATCAGATTCTTATTTCCATAAATTATAATTCATAACACTAAAGAATTATAATTTCCTCCTACCCTTGTCTCAAAAATATATTTCGAGCTCCATGTTATTAAATGCTTATTATCTCCCCACGTTAAGATTACAGATATCCATTAATCAAATATAATTACTGACAATCATATTTAATTAATCTCTTAAAATTCCTTGAGATTCTCTACTTAACTTATTTGATATGTCGGATACAAAATCCACCTGCATGGTTTGACATAATCAAAACTTATAAGCTTTCTCAAGGGGATATCATCAATCCCAAAAATTGAGACATGGATTCCATCATTAATTTATATCGACCACACAATCAATATTGTCACCCAATCCAATGAAATATTGACCCATTTAAGGATCTCACCCTTTTAGGGATCTAAGTGTAAATATCAAATGTATGTGTCTATAAATTAACTTAGGATTTAGAGCATAAGCACACATAATAGCCAGGAGGTATTAATTATCTTATACGTCAGTATAAAGATAATTACCCCAAGTCGGTCCTGTTTAATACACAAAGTGTACCAGAATAGTGAGTTGAAACTATACCGTTTCCTGTAGTTAAGACAAACCTACTACAACACCATGCTGCAGTTCTACCGATGGTGTGTCCAAACCCATCTAAGACTGTAAACCAAAATCATACATTCTGCAAGATCCGATGGTCTAATCTTCCGTGTATAAGCCAAACTCTACCCACCAAAACCACCTACTATGTAGAATGAGAGACACACATGCATAATATTAAATAAATAATACAATACAAACATTGCCCACACAGATTCTCATAAAAATTGAATAACTGATTTTATTAAATGAATAATAAATAAACTACATAAAGCATGGCTTTTACTATATATCCCTAACACTATCAACATTCGTAATCACATTCAAGTAGTCATATTGTTAACCTGAATGATGATTACATCTTATATTCCTTGAGTCTCATTCACCTATCTTGATTACGAAACATGTTGATAAGCTGTAGTTCTCAGTAATCAACTTGGTGACATTCTCAAGGGAATGCTTACTCTTTATCAGAGAGTAGATTCAATCTTGACAATATATGTTCACAACCTTATGAACATGACTTACCCAAGATACCCAAGTGTTAATCTTGAAGACCTAACTGATTGGTAAGTCAAAGCAATCATGTACATAATCTGTGTCCATAATCGTCTCAAGATTAAGAACACGTGCCTTATATAAGTTATGAGTTCCTATTGACTATTGAAGTTTTAGATGTTAATAAGATAATCTCCTAAAATATATATTTTAGATTAACTGGTTGTGAAATTGTACTCTGCGTGAACTAAGAGAACACAAGGAAATGTTATAATAGTAAGGGAATAATGATATGCTTTTAAAACTTTGAATCCCGAGTAGGTTGCCAATTGCTTTGTTTATTGTAGCATATACTTTGATAGTGGTCAATGGTACCACATGGTACAACTGAAAAAACATTTGGGATCCAATTTTGGATTCAAAAGTTGGAAAGCATAGCATTGCTCATAATAAGGTGGCCGCCACTCAGTCCTATATCTCTCCTCAAGTAGAACATTTCCATCAACACTAACAAAAAAAAATAGCTTAGTTAAAATGCTTCAACAACTTTCTATCAAGCAAAAGGTACATGAATGGAACAAAATTGAAGTTTGGTAAAGAGATTATCTTTCAATTCAACAGTTAAGCACATGAATTACAATACTGGATCTTTTTTCGTATATTCCATTATCCTAGAGATGTTGAAATTCTACTCTATCAACAAAAAAGAAAAAAATAACAATAAAAATATAAGATCTCCGAATAATGAAAATTATATTCCTGTATCACACAACAATATATTGACGATTTTTCCTAGAGATTGAATCACTTACGGAATAAAATTCATGCAACCCATTTAATTCATGAGAAAAATCAGAAGAAGAAACTCAAAGTCAAATTTTGAAATTCCATATGCATGTATGTCAGTGTATATGTGTATAGTCCTTAAAAATTCAACACTCACAATAAAGAAAAAAAATCTCTATTCAATTTTGGTTACAGAAGATGTATATTTTTAACTTCATTCATATAAGTGATGAGATGAAACTTGAACTTAGGTTGCTCTTTATGTAGACTTCACCTCTATGAACACAAGTTAAATAAAATGTCAACAATTCTCCACTTAACAAAATAAACTCCATTAAGCTAACCATATAGTTGCTGGGAATAATATGCCAAAGGATCTCTCTTTTAATTTAATACCAACAATCACATAGATATTAACAATCAAATACATATCTTCAGTGATCAAAGAAAACTTCAACGTACAATGAGGAACCTAAAATTATCTCAATCAGGGAAATTACATTTTGAAACTAAAAATAGAAGTCCTAAAGAAGAGAGATCCAATATGTTTAAACCATAACGATTCACGACTGAAGAAATCTACCTTCACCAATAAGTACACAGACAGACCATTTCTTGTTCTATCTTAGGATCAAGAAAGCCTCAAATCTATACAATCCATTTAAGTATATTATATTTATATCGGGTCTCACCTAATAAGCAACACATATAGTAATCAAAGTCCTTGCTTTGCTTTGTTCCCAAGCCTACCCGTTACTTGTGCTTCACAACAAACACTACTCGTACTTCACACACTAAAGACCAGTTTACCATGACAATTGTGTTATTTTCCATTTAGGGTGGTGTAATAACCTGCATTTTCATGCATTATTATATTTAAAATTTTCATTATCATTTGCATTATCATATTTAAAATTTAATATATATTGTCTGTTTATATGTTAATTCTTATGTGAAAAGTTTAATTCTTGACTAATTTCATAATTGAAATTTCTTTTGGGGTCAAAATGCAATTTTCATAAAAACTTGCAATACCTGTGTTAAATTTCAAAACTGTATTTCAAGACGGTGGAATTATTTCTTTTAAACTCAAAACTGTATTTTTATAAAATCAGAAAACTATTTCTAACGTTAAAATGAATTCTCTGTATTTTTGTGATAAACACCGTATCACGAAAATACCAGTGTAAGTTTAAAACTGTCCGCGCAGTGTTAAACTTCCACAGAATTTTGGAAGTGAATGATTGAACAAATATATTTATACCCAAATTATTATGCTGATGCTTTTCCTTAGGTCTTGTTTGGCAAATGTTGTTGTATGTGTATTGTCCTTATGCCATAAGCTAGATTACCCAAACACACATTGACCCACCTCATCTCCACCTACCTCTTACTTTCAGTAGTGGAGAATAAAGGGCAGTGCATACACCTCATTGCTGCACATTCATGGTATTATATGGGGGTTAATGGAGATTGAGTGGGAAGTTAGGCCAATGTTTTCTTGGTAGGAATTTGGTTATTTATACACCCAACCACACTACACTTTCTGCACATTCATCACAGCATAATTCAGTATACACAGAGAGTTTAGAGAGTGCAGAGAAGTTCTTCAATTTCGAAGAGAGAGAGAAGAGCTCAATCCTCCATAGCCAAAGCTTGGATTTTGGGAATTTCGTAATTATATTTCTTTCTCAACAATTTCTTCAAATCTATATCACGGTGAGTATTACTAACTCACTCCAAATGTAGCTCATTCCTTATTTACTGATTTAGGTAGTTAATTTTAACAGTAGCAGAATTTTTGTTTTCAGATTTTTGTTAGGAAAACGAATGAAATTTAAGGTTCTGCCCGCGTTGTCCCAAGTAAAACTCGATTCTGCACACTTTTCGTCTAATGCAATTTTCTCAGATTTTGCACCGTTTGGGCAGAAAATGAGGATTACAGTAGCAGAAAAAGTATATTAGAAATTCAATCTAATATTTTCTCTTTTAATTTTAACAGTAGCAGAATTTTGTTTTCAGATTTTTGTTAGGAAAACGAATGAAATTTAAGGTTCTGCCCGCGTAGTCCCAAGCAAAACTCGATTCTGCACACTTTTCGTCTAATGCAATTTTCTCAGATTCCGCACCGTTTGGACAGAAAACGAGGATTTCAGTAGCAGTTTTTAGAATGCTATTAGTTATGTTTAAAATGATTAAGGCAATGAATTACGAATTTTCAATCCCCGTACGCGTATTGTTTCTTTAATTCTGTGAATTCCTTTATGTTTAAAGTTTGATGACATTCATGTGGAGTCAGTTGTACATGCATGGTGAGTGTTGGTAGTGTGTAAAAGAGTAATAATAGTGTGGAAAAGAGTAATGATTGTGTGGAAAGAGTATGAGTTTGAGTTGTGGTTGTGGTTGTGGTTGTGGTTGTGGTTGTAATTGTGGCTGTGGTTATGGTTGTGGTTGTGGATGTGATTGTGGTTGGAGTTGAAAAAGAGGATGAGGGTGTCTTTGAAATGCGAAGGTGGCAAAAATGGACACTCCCTGACGCCCATGGAAGCGTTAAAGTGTGTGAAGCCGAACTTGGACACTCACTGGCACCCATGGAAGTGCTAAAGTGTGGCCTATAGACACTCCCTGAATGACTCGAGTCTGGATACCTGTGTGGGGGTTGCCCCGGTATTTGCATGGCGGTTAGGGTATTCAAAGTGTGAGGCATTGGACACTCCCTGGTACCCCGGACCAAAGTGTGAGGCAAACTGGACACTCCCTGGCGCCCCGTTGCTAAAGTGTGGCTATCTTAGTATTTCAAAGATACCAGGAGTAGGATAGAGGGTTGTTGGGTTTTGTCGAGAGAAAAGAGTCGGTTAGATGAGATGGTGCATTGTTCTCATACACGGTCACATATGTGTGAATTTATCTTTTAATTATTGTTGTGGTTGTTTTTCTAACAAGCTCTTTATCATAAATATAAACTTGTGGTATTTAAATGGAAATGGGAAAAAGGTAAATGGGCATGTTTTTACATTCAAAGCTATGTTTTTAATACTCACCAGCTTCTTGAAGCTGACGGCGTTGATGCGTCCTGGACATTCGTGTCCAGGCTTTGCAGGTAATAATCAGGATGAACCGTATGATTATGCTAATTGAGATCAGTTGCTGAGAAGAGATGTTACTTTTATATGCTTTAAGTTTATGTGCTCTAAGTTATGATTAGTTTTGTAATAAGGATGACTGTAATAGACTTTAAGTTATTGTCTTATTTCAAGGCGGTCTGTGCCTTAGTTAACCCCGTACCATAAGATGTAATAAGTTAGAAAAATTTTATAAGCCCTGATTGCTCTACTCTGATTAATGGTTTTATGTTGTTCGACGTTTGGGACGGAATCGATCCTTCAAACTGTCGCGACCTACGGGTCCATAAAGGAAATTAAATGCTTTCCATATTTATGCTACGTCGGGGCGTGACAGGATTTAGTGGTATCAGAGCCATAGGTTTTCTAGATTGACCAGGCTCAGTTATTCACGCCATAGATTAGTGACATAGGTTACCCTTAAGTTTTACTAAGCTATACAACCAAGTTCTAGTGTTAGTTTAGTACGGATTACCCTTAGTTCAGAAACTAAAATTCTAAGTTGGTTTTATCATAGAAATGATTACCCGTTTGTCTTGTCACATCGACAAGAATGATAGCAATTTCCATATACCTTCAGACATATCCATTTAGGATTAGTCGAGATAACCATAACTTATGATGCCCCTACATACATATAGTAGCCGAGTTTCTAAGGAGTTAAAGCATACCATAGCCCTCATTAATAGCTTAGGCACTGACCAACTTCCTGAGTCAAATCTCAGAATAGTCAGTATGGCCCACAACCCAGAGTCTAGAGGATAAGAATACGACCTCTTTGCTATTAGACAGCCCTAGTTCGAATACGAGTATTATATGTACTTAATATATATTTTATTGTATGCTTATGTGATAATACGAGTATGTGATATAGTGATAAATACTCCTTTGAAAATTTTCGTCATAGTACTGTTGCATGCATGTTTCTCATTCTACTACCCCTATCATGCATAGAATGGCTGGAAGACCAAGGAGGAACAGAAATCTGATTGAAGGAGCGCCCGAGGCTGCCGACCCCACGGGAATATTTGAAGCTTTTATCAGACGTCTCGAGAGGGTTAGTAATGCGAATGAAAACCAACGAGACCGCCAGACGGGAGATAAGCTGCTGGAGAGATTCCGTGCGCTCAGACCCGAGCAATTTGCGGGTACCACGGATCCCTGGAAGGCAGAACAATGGTTAAGACAGATGGACCGCATGTTTGAAGCTGTCCAATGCAACGAGATGGACAAAAGGAGATTGGCTACTTTTCAACTAACCGACGCCGCTGCAGATTGGTGGGACTCGGTCATAGCCACTATCGGAAACACCGCTGCTATGGGGATGACATGGACGGCGTTCAAAGGGAGATTCCTGGAGAAGTACTTTCCGGCTACGGAGAGGCACAGAAGAGAGAAGGAGTTTATGGATCTGACGCAAGGAACCAAGACGGTGCAAGAGTATACCACACAGTTCGAGAGGCTGTCACGGTTTGCCCCGCACATGGTTGATACTGAGGAGAAGAAGATCCGGAAGTATAACCAAGGGTTGGCACCGCAGATTCGTCGCCTGACTCTCGGCCACCTAGACAAATCGTTTGAAGGACTAGTCGGCCTGGCTACCGACCTGGAAGAAGATGCAAGAGTATACCGTAAACAATTCGAATTCCGACCGCCTCAGAGGGGTAATTTTGGGAATAGACCACCAATGAATCGTACCCAAGGGCAGAAGAGGAACTTTGATGGGAGCAAGAAGGCACAAGCTATTACCCATCCGACTCAACCCCGAGTAGGAGAAGGAAGTAGTGGAGTAAAGTGCTTCAACTGTGGCAATCCTGGACATGTGGCTCGGGACTGCAGGGCACCAAGGCGTGCTGCTCAGCCAGGAATAGTCTGCTTCAACTGTGGTGAACCAGGTCACATCAGCAGGTTCTGCACTGCTCCTAAGCAAGCGACTTATGGACAACAGGGTCAGACCCGCTTGAATGCTGTTATTCCTGATGCCGCGGGTGATGATGGAGCTGCATATGAAGATGGAGATCTTGGAGAAGTTCAACCTGATCAGCAAGCAGTGGAAGGTACATTGACTCTATTTAACTCCCATGTTAGAGTATTATTTGATACGGGTGCTGCTCTTTCATTCATATCCATTAATACAATTCGGAGATTGGGTATCTTACCTCATCGCTTAGAGAAAGCTTTGAAGGCTACATCACCAATAGGAGCTGCGGTCAGTTTAGGACATGTATGCAAGGATTGTCCTCTACGGATTGGAGACCGAGAAATCCCTGCAAGGTTGATCGTCCTATCGATGAAGGAGTTCGACATAATCCTAGGAATGGATTGGCTGTCTCAGAATCAAGTGAAGTTGGATTGCGCGAGGAAGAGAATTATATTCTCCGACAATGAGAATCAACCCTTTGATTTTCAATGTAACCCTTCGGGAGATATGTTCCTCACAAGATGTTTAGCCAACATCGAAGTCGTCAGTACAGAGGTGACAGCATCATCTATACCTGTAGTCAAGGACTTCGAAGAAGTATTTCAAGATATTTCTGGATTACCGCCCGAGAGAAGTATAGAGTTCTGTATTGAGCTTATACCGGGTACCGTACCAATTACCAAGGTTCCCTACAGAATGGCCCCCACAGAACTGCTAGAATTAAAGGGACAAGTACAAGAGCTCGAGAACCTAGGTTTTGTACGTCCAAGTACATCGCCTTGGGGAGCACCGGTGTTATTTGTGAAGAAGAAGGACGGGAC